>PVKB01006536.1:0-33980 GCA_004027205.1 Ctenodactylus gundi
CCCCGCACAAGCTGGAAGAGGTCACAGCTCTGGGCCAGTGATGTTCACCACTGCCTCACCCTGGCCTCAGCTAGAAGCTACCCTAGCTTCACAGGTAACCTTAGGCTGACCTGTAAAAAAGGCCAGGCCTGGGCAGTCACTGAAGAGGGACAGGAAGATTCCAAATTCCAGGCCAGCAAGAACTTCTGGAAATAAAGACGGGTACCACTCGGCACTTCACTCTATTATTTTTGTGGCAGGGTCTCAGTCGGTAGTCCAAGCTGGTTATGAACTCACTACGGAGCCCTGACTAGCCATCAAGTCCTGGCAAATCCTCCTGTCTCAGCCTCCCGAGTGCTGGGATTACAGGGGTACATCACCACATCCAGCTAATTTTGATATGGTGCTAGGGAATTAAACCCAGGGCCTTGTGCATGCTAGGCAAGTACTCTAATTACTGATACACACCCCCAGACCCGATCACAATAATTTTTGAGGCAGGGTCTCACTCTGCAGTCTAGGTTGGTCCTCGAACACATGGCAATCCTGCCTCAGCATACTGAGTGCTAGGATTACAGGTGTGCGCCACTACGCCTGGCTTACAATTACAAAATTTACTATAAAGGTATATGTGGTGAGGACTCCCAGGCAATCCAGCTTCCACGGGCCTTGGTCTCCTGCCACCTGGCTGCCACTACCCCACCCGTCCTCCACCCCCACACCCCACAGTCGGGAGGCCCAAGCACAGGTGGTCAGGATTCAGAAGCTGAGGGAGCAGATGAGACACTGGAGAGCATGGAAGCCTCCCAGGCGGTGCAGGCTCGCAGGCCCAAGAACATGGGGAGCATCTCCCCATAAGGCTGGGAGCAGGGGAGCAAGGTCTTGGCAAGCTGCCCCCCACCTCCACACCCTGCCCTGTCCACAGCCGGGTGTGCAGCCCCCAGACTTTACCCTGCATCAAGCCCAGATAACATCATGAACACACAGAGGATGGAGCACTTACATATACCACACACACATTTGTGCTTTTTAGTTTTGTTAAAAAAAAATTCTTTGAAGTCATGAAGGGGTTTAGGAGTGGTGGTGATGCAAAAGGAGGAGCCTCGGGGTAGGGTGAGGGCTGGCAGGGGCAGGCGGTGGTAGTGTCTCCTTCTCCCCACACCTCGCCGTCCTCTCCTGAAGGGATTCTGTCGTCCTAGTGTGGGCGAGGCCTCTACCGCGTCTGTTCAACTGGAGAGAAGACACATCCGTTAGAAGGAAGGAAAAGGAGAAAGGCCACGTAGAAACACGCGGGTGCACACACCTGATGTTCCCACGATGTTCAAAGACGGCCTGGCAGGGTGGGGGCACCAGCAATGGCTAGAGCGCTTGCCTGCTTGCCGAGCAAGGGCAAAGCCCTGGGTTTAATTGCCCAGTACCACATAAAAATTAGCTGGGCGTGGCGGCACACACCTATAATCCCAGCACTCAGGAGTCTGAGACTAGAGGATTGCAGTGAGTCCAAGGCCAGCCTGGGCTCCATAGTGAGTTCAGGACCAGCCTGGGCTGCAGAGGGAGACTGTCTCAAAAAGAGGGCTAGGGACATAGCTCAGTGCTATGGTTTGGATATGAAGTATTCTCCAAAAGCCTAGTGTACTTGGACACAGTGGGACTGAACGAGTTAACTGTGGAATGGTGTGTTGTTGAGAGGTAGGGTCTGGATGGAAGGGGCAGATGCTTAGGGCTTGACCTGGAGGGACTGTGTCAATTTGTTGAAATTGAGGGTGCCCAGTATGAGCCAGTAAGTCAGGGAGGGGGAACAGACCCTCAGGTGTGAGCAGCTCAACTGTTAGCTCAAAACTAAATGAAAGGAAGAAGAAACACTATTACAGCTTTTTCCTGGAAAAGCCCTGGCCTTGACCTACATCTCTGTAACAACCTGCTTCTGTCTTCACCTGGCTCCTGACTGCAGTACCTTAAGCAGCTCACCACCATGTACTTTTACCATTGCCAGCTGCATGACCTGCATAAGACCACCTGAAACGCAGCTAAAATAAATCCCCCTCCTGTAAGTGTGGATGGCAGGTATTCAATCACAGCAACAAGAAGTTAATTCAGACACTAAATTCAGACATTAAAGTGATTTCCTAGCAAGTGCAAGATCCTGGGTTCGATTCCCTATAACAGCTGATCGTGGTGACGCACACCTGTAATCCCAGCACTTGGGAGGCTGAAATAGGAGGACTGCCTTGAGTTCAAGGCTAGTCTGAGCTAGACAGCAAATTCAGGACCAGCCTGAATTACAAAGCAAGACCTTCTGAAAAAAAGACTTAGCTTTGGAAAAAGAGGAATTGTCTGATGAGAGAAGAGACCCTATCCTTGAAGTCAACAAAACATCCCATTGTGGCATCAAAGACCAGGAGGCAAGTAGCTGCCAGGTGCCTAGGATGTACCACGCCCATAAGCTCCCGGGCACAGACAGATGGAGGACAATCTGGAGCCAGAGGAGACAGTTCTCCAGGCTCAGCACTCACTGTAAGAGGAGATGTCTATCTCGTCAGGCAGCTCACTGATGTTGACCTCAAAGCGGTCCTGCACATCATTGAGGATCTTGGCGTCATTCTCATCTGACACAAATGTTATGGCCAAGCCTTTCGTGCCAAACCGGCCTGCTCTGGCCACCTGGAAGGAGACAAGGTGTTAGACTAGAAGACCCAGGGGAGGAAAGATGGCTGGAGAGGAAGACAGAAGGTGCGGAAGGACACAGAACATCTAGCAGGTGGGAGCGAGATGTCCTGAGGAGCGGGGCTCACCCGGTGCAGGTAGGTGTCTGAGTCCTCGGGCATGTCATAGTTAAAGGCAATGTTCACTCGCTCGATGTCCATGCCTCGGCCAAACAGGTTGGTAGCCACAAGAATTCGCCGTTGAAAATCTTTAAACTGCTGGTACCGAGAAAGCCTTTGTGAGGAAAGAAATGAGAAAAATGTTGAGTCCCTTCTCTCACAAGTCCCTTCCGTCCCCTTCCCCATACCCAGCGCACCTCTCCTCCTGGGGCATCCCACGGTGGATGGCAATGGCTGGGAAGTTCTGCTCCACCAGAAGCTGGGCCAGGGCGATGCACCGCTGCACGGACTTCACAAAGATCACCACCTTCGTGGTGTGGGGGAGGGTGCAGGTCCGCAGCATTAATAGACAAAGTACAGGTCAAGAGCTGTCGTCAGAAATCTCACTCTTCTAAAGGATCCTTAGCCCCTGCCGGGTTCTCCAGCTCGTATCTCTTCTTGTGCTCTACACAGAATTTAGTGTTTCTCTCCCCTGACTGCCCTGAGCAGGCTGGCCTGGAGGTAGGCTGACCGTGAGACCCAAACTGCCACACATGCTGAGATAAGAGGCCGCCCCACAGACACACGCTCAGCCTCAGAACTAAGTAAGGTCTACAAGAACTAAGGTCTACAAAGATCACAACTGACCTTTCTGCTCAACAATGTGAAACCTAAGGAACCATCCTAATTCCAGAAAGTAGTTTTTAGTGCAAAAAGATCACACATAAAGACAACAAATAAAATGACAAAATGTTTCTCTTTAAAAAGAAATGGACTTTAAGAATCTTGGGGGGCTGGAGGAATGGCACAGGAATTAAAGCACTTGCTAGCAAGTGCAAGGCCCCAAATATGATTCCCCAGCACCACATAAAGCAGGTGTGGTGGTGCACACCTGTAATCCCAGCATTTGGGAGGCTGAGGCAGGAGAATTGCCATGAGTCCAAGGCCAGCCCGGGCTCCATATTGAGTTCAGAACCAGCCTGGGCTACAGAACAAGACCCTGTATCAAAAAACCAAAACAAAGCAAAAAAGAAAAAAAAGAATCTCGAATGCCCAAAACAGCTTAAGATTTTCACATACCTACTAAAACCCTTCAAAGACTTTTTGAGGTTCATTTTATTTGAGGTATTTATTCTAGTGGGTACTAGGATCAAGCCCAAGGCCTTCACACTGAGGCACATCCCTAGTCCATTTTGAGTTCAGATTTTGAGTCAAGGTCTTGCTAAGTTTCCCAGGCTGATCTGAAACTTGCAGTCCTCCTGCCTCAGCCTCCCAGAGTACTGCAAGGTCTTTAAGAAATAACATGCTCATACCAGTCATGGACCAGAAAGCAGCTCTCATCCTGCTCCAGCTCTAGCCCCACCTATCTCCTAATATGTTCTCAGTTAAATCAATTTTCTAAGCTGGACATGGTGGTACATGAGGCCAAAGCACATTCCACACTATGAGCCTAGCTAGGGCATATTACCAACTTAGCAAGACACTGTCTCAATAATTTTTTTAAAAGGGCAGGGCAAAAGGCCCTGCATTCAAGCATCCAGTCTCCATTATGATCACCCCAAGAATCTCTCAGGGCTAGAACTGTGGCTCAGTGGCAGAGCACTTGCACAGTATGCATAAGGTCCTGGGTTTGATTTCCCCAGCGCCAAGGAAAGGAAAGAAAGTTTCTCTACCATGCTCCCTCTGTCTCATGTGCGGCTCCCTCAAGCCAGCGAACACACAGGCTCCTGGAGACGTGGCCAGTGGTCATCCCCCTACTGGACCTTCAACAACTGACCTGGTTGAACTCAAGGACATCCAGAAGGTCAAAGAGCTTCCGGTTCTTCTCGTTGTCCTTCAGTTTCACGTAGTACTGCTGCAACCCATGCAGCGTCAACTTGGTCTCATCATCCACGAAGATCTCCATTGGCTGAGGGGGAGGAAGGGGTGGGGAACGGGAGGAGGGCAGAGCAGGGGGGTTAAACCTGGGGGGGTGGAGGAAGCTGATCTCCAAAACACCCCGTGGGGGGATGGGGAAAAGAGAGAAGATTGAAAACCCCACCCCCCACCAAAAATACCCATCTTTACTGAGGTCTCTCACATCATAGCTCATTTCCTTCCCCTCAGTTGAGGTCTAAGACGGCCCAACTGAAAACTGCCAGGGACAAAAGGCCTCTGCGAGGTAACGGAGCAGCCACCCAGCGAGGCACCATTACCTCAGATGGAGGTGGCGAGGAAAGAAAACAATGGGAGACGGGGCTCACTGGGAGGGGAAGAGGGCCCGAACTCCTTGGAAGCGACGGAACCAGTGACCCCAGGTCAGAAAAACTCCGTCGGAGGTCGGAGATGGGTGCAAGGGACACGGGGGAGAGACAGGGAGTTTCTCTCAACAGGGAGACTCTCATGCACATCAGGAAACAGGGTATCTATAGGCACGGAATGCCGCAAGAATGGAGTCAAAATGCCACTCGAGGAGAAGCAAAAGTTACTCAAGACGAGTTCAGCTACCCTCAGACCACAAGTGGTTTTAGATGACATTAGTCTCTAAAAGCAAAACCACCCATGGGTTCACTGGGAAGGGATCAGTATGCGGTACCAAAAATCAGAGCAGCAGGCACATGGCCATTTAAAGAAATAAATGAACTTACCCCCCACCCCACAGGACTCTTAAAGGGGAGGGAAAATAGCACTGAAAAAAAACTGAATTGACACAAGCCAATTCCAAAGTCCAATTTCCCTAACCGCCTTCAAACTCTCTTGGGGGACACAGTATGTTCACACCACCTTGGGGTACCAAGATGGAAAGGCTGAAAAAACCAGAGGTGGAGAGCAGGGGGCCGGCAAGGCAAGCCGCCAGAGGCCAGGAGCGACTCCCAGCCCGGGGAAGCGACTCGCTGTGGTGTGTGGGCGCGAAGGCTCCCACAGCCCAGCCTGACGCCTACTGGGCTGTGCCCAAGTGGATGGAGCTCTCCACTTTACCCTTCCCAGAGCCCTAGCCAGAGCAGTAAGTTAAAAAAAAGATTTTCTTTAAAGAAAAAAATATCTACCACCCCATTTAGGGCACCCCACCCCAACACAGATGGGGGAAACAGGCACAGCACGTGTTAGGTTCAGGAAAAAAAAAACAAAAAAACAAAAACCGGGAACGAAAAAAAGAGGCTGGTTGGGTCCTCGGCTTCCGGGTCAGGCTTCCTGCGGCCTTGGCTGCCGCCATCCAGCGCCGCGCTGTCCACATTCCCTCGTCGTGCCGCGGTGCTGCTCCGCTGCCAGCTCACATCAACCGAGGCTCCGCCGGTGCAGGGAGGGGTGGGCGGGAGGGCACGGGGTCGGGCGAGGTGCCAGCGGCCCCCGCCCGAGGACGGGGAGGGGATGGTGCGCTGCTGTGGCTCGTTCTTCTTGTGAACATGCCCTGCCATCTGTCTGTCTGTCCCTGTCTCTCTCTCTCTCTCCTGCCACTGGGAGGCATGAGCTGTGGCCAGCAGAAGGCTCCAGCTGGACGCTGCGCCACCATGAGGGTGCGTGGCGGCAGGGGGCACGTAGCTGATGGCTGGGTGGCAGGGCAGATTCTGCCCTCCCCCGCGGTGAGAAGAGGTTCAAAAATGCCGGGATTAAAAAAGCTCAACACTACCCGCTCTCACGTTAGCCCGACCAAGTCTTCCGGAGTTTCCCTAGCACCCACGCAGACCCTGACACTGGCTATCTCTGCCTCTCTGTGTCTCTTCGAGGAGTCACGGCTCCCGGTTGGACACCAGGCCCCTTCTTGGTGTATGAAGGACAAGGGAGCCCGGAGGAAGAAGGCGAGGAGGGGGAGGAGGCAGCGGGCGGGGAGTGGAGGGAGAGAAGGTAGAAGGGTATTTACATCTTGCATGAACTTGCGGCAGACTGGACGGATGTCTTTGCTCAAGGTAGCACTGAACATCATGACCTGCTTCTCGTGGGGGGTCATGCGAAAAATTTCCTGGACATCCCGACGCATGTCTACAAGAGCCAAAAAAACAAAAACCAGAAAATTACAAAAGACAGACACCTGTGACAAAGATCAAGGTCCTGGGTTCAATCGTAAGTACCAACCAAACAACAACAACAACAAAATAAAAGGCATAATAAAGCCAGCCTAGGGAACCCGGAGCCATCAGTCATGGGTGATAGATGAGGGTCATCCTGGCACCAAAGCTCCTGTAGCACATCAGCATCATGTGGCTCCAAAGGAAACTAGCCCAGCCGGTCCCAGCACAGCCACTCACCGAGTTGTTCAAGCATCTTGTCACATTCATCCAAGATAAAGTGTTTAATGTGTTTGAGGTTGAGGCTCTTATTCCGAGCCAGGGCCAGGATGCGGCCCGGAGTCCCCACGACAATATGCGGGCAGTTCTTCTTCAGCACCTCTTCATCCTTCTTGATAGACAGACCACCAAAAAACACTGCAACCTGCCAAGCCAGGGAGACAGTGTCACGGAAAAGAAAGACTCCAACCCCAGTCAGCCCCAGAGTGCCCATGCTTTCAGCTTGATTATTCTAAATCAATTGTTACAACATTTAAAGCTAAGAAAAATCTCAGAGATTGCCTCATCTGATTTTTTACTTTTTTTTGGCAGTGCTAGGGAGTGAACACAGTGCCTTTGCTCTGAACCATATCTCCAAGGCCAGGCTTCATTTTAAGAGGAAGAACAGGGGACTGAAGGAACAGCTCAGCGGTTAAAGCACTTGCCTAGCCAGTGCTATGTCAAGTGTTAAGTACCCGAGTTCAATTCCCCAGCACCACATAAGCTGGGCGCGGTGGCGCACACCTGTAATCCCAGCACTCGGGAGGCTGAGGCAGGAGGATTGCCCTGAGTCCAAGGCCAACCTGGGCTCCATAGTGAGTTCAGGACCAGCCTGGGCTACAGGGCAAGACCCTGTCTCAAAAGAGTAAGAACAGGGATGGAGGTATAGTTCAGTGGTTAAAGCACTTGCCTAGCTTGTGCACGGTGCTGAGCATTCGATCCCTGACATCCCAGAACTTGGAAGGCTAAGGCAGGATCGCCAGGAGTCAGGCCAGCCTGGGCTACAGTCTGTCAGGACTAGCCTGGACTACAGAGCAAGACCCTGCCTCAAAAAACAAACAATGACAACAACAACAAAAAAAAAACATAAGTCACTACAGAAGTATCACATTACACAAAAAGCACCCAGACCCGGCATGAGTGACATACACCTATAATCACAGCACTTGGGAGAATGTGGCAGGAGGATCCCAAGTTCGAGGCTGGAGATAGGGTTCAGTGACAGTGTGCTTGTCCAGTAAGCAGGAGGCACTGGGTTCAACCTCCAGCACCACAAAAAAAAAAAGCAAGCACACTCAACACTGCTGTTCTGCTGCCACATAAATCCCATGCGGTTAACAATTCCCACTAAATGTGTTAAGAGCAGCAGGCAAAAGGTTACAGACGGGAACCTTCATGCTATGTCGAGTAACACCAGAAACTGCTTTCCAGTCTCAAGAGGAGAAAGATCAAGGAATGAGGGTCAGGGACCTAAATCTCTCATAAATCCTGTTGAACAGCCACACACACCCACTGTGTGTCTAGGACTGGGATTGCTCACCGGCACAGCACCGGCCTCATGTTTAAACCTTAGTATTGCAAAGGAGAAAAAAAAGAAAACAGTGCCAACTACTGCTTTTCTAGAAGCATTAGTTGGGAGTTTGTTTTGTTTTTGAGACAGGTTCTCACTATGGAGCCCAGGCTGGCCTTGGACTCAGTGGTCCTCCTGCCTCATCCTCCCCGCTGCTGGGATTACAGGCCTGCACCACCACGCCCAGTTTCTGTGGTACTTAGTGCTTGCTAGATAAGTGCTTTAACTGCTGAGCAATTCTTCCAGCCCCAACAAATGATTTTTTCACTCTAGGGATATAACTCCAACATTCCTAGCTCCTTTAAACTATAAAATGATAGAGGGACAATATGTAACGATTTGAACAAAAGTACTGTTCCTTACTGCAGCTGGGACGACAAGCGCTCCATCAGTGCCTCTCACCCCGGTCGCACAGGAACCACAGTAGAATGCACTCGACTCAGCAGGTCTGGCATAGGAATCCCAGGGTGGCCCCGAACACCCAGCAATCCTCCTGCCTCAGCCTCTTGAGTGGGATTACAGACATGTGCCACCATGCTTGGTTTACGTAGTGCTGGGGAATCAAACCCAGGGCCTCGCACTGTAAGAGCAATCACGGAGCTGTATCCTCTGCCTGGAATCTGTATTTCTAGTCCCAAATGACACCAAAGCTAGCAGTGTGGCAAGCACACAAGGACTAGCAGGTTGTATACCGCAAACCAGCTTACAGCAGCTCTATGGCCCCAGAGAGCGCTCGATCGTCTTCTTAAACCATTCTGAGGGAGGGGCGGGAGGAACAGCTCACCGATTATAAAGCGCTCGATTAGCAAGCTCAAGGCCCCGAATTTGACTGCCCAGTACTACATAAACTGGGTACACTGGCGCACAACTGTAATCTAGAGCTGGGGAAGCTGAGGCAGAAGGATTGCGGTGAGTCCAAAGCCGGCCTGGACACCTTAGTGAGTTCCGGACTAGCCTCGACTACAGTGAGACCCTGTCCAAAAAAACAAAAAAAAGAAAAGAAAAAACAGGGAGCTAGAGGATTAGCACAACGGTTAGAGCGCTTGCCTGAGCACAAAGCCCTGGGTTTGATTTCCCAGCACCATTATCAGCTGGGCAGGGAGTGCTTGCAATCCCAGTACTTGGAAAGCCGAGGCAGGATTATTGCGAATTCAAGGCCAACCTGGACTATATAGAGTGAGGCCCTATCTCCAAAAAAAAAAAAAAAAAAAAAAACCTGAGGCTGGAGGACTCTCAGCCGTTAAAGTGCTTGCCTGACAAGCTCAAGGCCCTGGTCAATTCCTCAGCACCACATAAGCTGAGTACTTATCCAGTACTCGAGAGGCTGAGCCAGGAAGATTGCTGCGTGTTCAAGGCCAGCCTGGGCTCCATAGTGAGTTCAGGACCAGCCTGGACCACAGTGAGACCCTGCCTGAAAAAAATGAAAATAAAGACAGTTCTTAGATTCCTCCGCCATACTGGACTTATTTTAGAGGTTCCAGCTTTCTCTTGCCACACACCTCAAAACTGCCAATCAAATCAACAATGAAGTAATTCAAGGACAATGTAAAAAGTAGCAACAAGGGGCGGCATGGTGGCTGAGGCCTACAATCGCAGCAGCCTGGGAAGCTGAAGCAAGAGGCTCACAAGTTCACCCCTAGCCTGGGTGACTCAGTAAGACCTTGTCTCAAAAAAATATAAAGGTTTGGGGACGCAGCTCAATGTGATGGTCCCGGGTTAATCCCCAGGGCAGGCTCGCATGTGTGAAGTACCAGTGACCATAGCAGTAGCGGCTTGCAGTTAAGTACCAGCGAGGGCACAATGAGGACTCACGGTACAAAGGTACATTTGTACTGTGGTAATCCATGGGAAACTAAAGCTTCTCAAAAACTAAGTTACGGCAGGCAGCTCTGAAATTGTAATAAAGTGAACTCCAGAGGAGCTCTCTACTTCAACAGCACCTCTCGCACCGCCTGAGCCTGCGGGAGCTCTCAGTAGCGTTCACGCTGTGCCCATGTGTGCACACAAAGACGGCTGCCCTGCAAGTTTTCACAGTCTCCAACTCCCTGCGCCCATGCCCTCCTGGGTTCCCGAGCCCAGCTTACCTTGACATTGGGCATGTACTTAGAGAAGCGCTCGTATTCCTTGCTGATCTGAAATGCTAACTCCCTCGTGTGACACATCACCAGCACAGACACCTGGGGAGGAAGCAGAACGTGGGCATCACAGCGCACACCAGCGCCTCCCTTCCTCCCTCTTCGAAAGCCGCGTGGCAAAAGCTCACCTGGCAGATCATACATGACTACAATTCTGAGACTTAACTAAGCCCACTGACTAGAAAACACTCCCCCCAGCTGTAAAGGGTGGCAGGGCACCCGAGTAACAAGCACTCACTGAAAGCACCCCCATCGCCGGGCCATGCCAGACACACCTTCCCGTAGAGACCTAACCCGGCACTGTGCCCAGGCGTACCTGCCCGGTCACGGGCTCCAGCTGCTGCAGCGTGGCTAGCACAAACACCGCCGTCTTGCCCATGCCCGACTTGGCCTGGCACAGGACGTCCATTCCCAGGATGGCCTGAGGGATGCACTCATGCTGGACTGGGGGAAGCAAAAGATACCGAAGAGGTCAGCAACTGGAAACTCCACCCGCTGCCTCCCACGTAGCTCCCAAGTATTTATCTGGTTCTTGCCAACTTGGGGCCCTGTCATCCGCCTGTCACATGACCCCCCCACCCAGCCCCCTAGCTCCTAGTTCTCCCGCACCAGGCCCAGGCCTCTCCTGTGGGGCCAAGAGGCCTCGCACACCTACCAGCGCTCACCTTCCAGCCTCTGGCTCTGTCCTTATGCTTCCCAAACTGTAAAAATCCATGACATATGAATGCCTGCCACAGGCCACTTGTTCTACTTAGGCTGCCATGCTTTGGGTCACGTAACCCTGCAACCTCGGAACAAAATGAAGGATCTGGTACCTGACCCAGCAGCCAGCCACCAGTCTTAAGGGTTTCCAGAGACCACAACTGGCCTGGCCCAAAAGAGGCGAACTAGAGGTCTAACCGGGCTCTTTCTAGAAACTTCAGTCAAAATTAAAAACAAGTCAACAGGAGAAAAGGCAGACATGAGAAAAATGACAGTTCTAAATGTTGTTCCTGGATCACTAGCACTTTTATGCCATCACAAAAGAGGTCTATGCATGTCTCTTCAGCTGTTTAGACGGCTTTTGGTATTTCCTGTTCTATTCTATAAATCCTTACCATCCGAGGACCCAGAGGCACAACTTCCTGTACGCCCTAAAGAGCTTAAGGTGCCCTCTTCCGCACGGTGGAAAACTTACCTTCTGATGGATGCTCAAAGCCACAGTCAACAATGGCCCGGAGCAACTCTGGCTTGAGCAGGAAGTCGCGAAAGCCAGAGCTGTGGATGGAGACGTAGGAGCCCTTGACATCCTTTTTGGCAGGGGCCTCGGCCCCGTCTCCCCCGGCCGCAGTCTCCACTTCATCATCTTCGTAGTCTAAGAGCTCGTTGTCCACGTCATTCTCTGCCATAACTGGGCCGGCGGGGGGAGAAGGGGTGGGGTCTCTGGATGAGTTCTCCCAGAACTGGGGAGCAGGGGGGGATACAAGGGGCTGGAGGAACAGCGAAGAAAAAGGCAAACACTTCTAACAGAAGAGCTGGAAGGAGAGGGGAAAAAAATACTCATCAGTCACAAACACTTGCACTATCTCCTTGCACGTCTACACTCTGCTGCTTTCCCTAAGCTACTGACCCTTTACCTGCAAGTCAGAGAGACAAAACATAAAAAGCAAATAGGAAAAAAAAGTAAAGGGGCTGGAGGAATGGCTCGGCGGTTAAAGCACTATGTCAAGCACTAAATACCCGAGGTTCGATTCCCCAGCACCATGTAAGCCAGGCACGGGGAAACATGCCTGTAATCCCAGCACTCGGGAGGCTGAGGTAGGAGAATTACTGTGAGCCCAAGGCCGGCCTGGGCTCAAATAGTGAGTTCGGGACCAGCCTGTTGCAAAAAAAAAAAAAAAGTAAAAAGCAAAAAGTGGCACCAGGACACATGATTCCCAGCAAGATCTTGCCTCACAGTGACAGACACGAGTTAGGTTGAAGGCCCATTTAGGGGCTGGGGGGCATAGCTTAGTGGTTACAGCGCTTCTCTAGGATATGCAAGGCCATGGTTTCAAGTCCCAGCAACACATAAAAATTCGCTGGGCCTGGTGGTGCATGCCTGTAATCCCAGCACTGGAAGGCAGAGGCAGGAGGACTACTGTGAGTTCAGGTCCAGCCTGTACTACAAAGCCAGGCCCCATCTCAAAAAAAAAAAAAAAAAATGATAAACGATGGGGCTGGAAGAACAGCATAGCACATAGAGCACTTGCCTAGCAAGCACAAGGCCCTGAGATTGATTTCCCAGTACCACACAAGCCCACCATGGTGATGCATGCCTGTAATCCCAGTACCTGGAAGCCTTAGACAGGAGGGTTACAGTGACTTCAAGGCCAGGCAGGGTTACAGAACCACCAGCCTGGGCTACAAAGTCCCAGTCTCAATAAAAACAAAGGGGGGTGGGAGGGGCTGGAGGAATGGCTCAGCAGTTAAAGTTCTAGATGTCAAGCATTAAGTACCAGGGATGATTCTCCAGCACCACATAAACCGGGCGTGGTAGCCCACGCCTGTAATCCCTACAAGTCGGGAGGCTGAGGCAGGAGGGTTGCCCTGAGTCCAAGTCCATCCTGGGCTCCACAGTGAGTTCAGGACCAGCCTGGGCTGCAGAATGAGTCCCTGTCTCAAAAAAAAAAAAAAAAAAAAGCAAATTCCTGCTCTGTTAACAGTGAAGAAAAATACCACAAAACAGTCTAATGACTTAGGAAGAAAAGAATATGCTGAGAAAAGTCCTGTAAAATCCTCAAGGAGGATTCTGTGCTTTCCCTATAATCCCGCGCGCGGTGTCCACCCTCACCCAGCAGCCATCAGTCAAGGGTGATAGATTTAAGGTCAGCACTGCGCAAAGCGCTCACTTGTCAGCGAAAACATCATGTGGCTGCCGTTCCTGTCCCGAGCTCTTCAGTCTCCCACTCCCGGGTCCCTCCGTCCCTTAAGAAACCCTCTTACCATCTATCAGCAGGGTAAGAGAAATGGCTCAGTCCAAAACTAACAAAAGGGGGGGATGAGAGTGTAGCTCAGTGGTGGAGCACTTGCCTGACCCATCTCGAGGGCCGGGGCTCGGCCTCCACGGATGCAAACACTAACATAAAAATAGAAACTTCTACTTCTTTGTGTGTGTGGTACTGGGGATCGAGACCAGAGCCTTCGCACCCAGCCCATTTTAATTTTTGGCTCTGAGTCAAGATCGCCCCTAAATCGCTAAAATGCCCAGGCTGGGCTCGACCTGGAGACCCTCCTGCTTCAGCCTCCCAAGGAGCTGGGTTTACAGGCCTGGGCCACGGGGATCGGCTCAAAATGAAATCTCCGAAGCCACCGTGTGAAAGGAGGCGGAACGATTGTTGAGTATCCCTGCGGCCGCTTTAACAAGGGTTTCTTTCCCGAGGGGTCTCTGCGCGCGCGCGCCGCGGAAACAATGTTACACTCGGGGGCACTAGAAACCGCTACAAAGAGGAAGCCTCAGGTCAAGGTGAGGAGAGTCCGGCTGGGCCCCAACCCGGCTCCTCTCCTGCCACCGCGGGCCGAGAAGGAAGGTGACGAGAGCCCCGCCCTCCGCGAAAGCCCTGGCCCAGGGGACGCCCAGCACCTCCCGTCGTCGTCGCCGGGGCCTCGGACAAGCGAGTGGGCCCCTGAGAAAGCAACGAGCAAAGAGATCACAATGGCGCCGGTATCACCATCTTGAATCGGGCCTCCCTTGCTTCTCGGCCTGCCCCCCTCCTTTGGTGTAAAAAAAAAATTGGGAACAATGGAAATAAGTACTCCACTAGGTCCCCGGCGACCTGGAGAAGGGGTATCGGGTGCCCGCAGGAAGGGATGGCCCAGGAGAAGTGCAGATGGAGGCGGATGGCGGCGAAGGCCAAGGCTTACCTGAACAGGGAAGGAGCGTATGGCGGCGGCTACAGCGGCGGAGGAGGGAAGCGGCCTCACTTCCGGTCGGGCTCCCGGGCCTCCCGCCTCCGCGGCGGCTGCGCGCGCCGGGCCCTTGGGCGGCGCCGCGCGCCCCAGCTCCTCGGCCCAGCGCCTGTCGGGAAGAGAAATCGGTAAATCCTGGCTCCTTACGAGTACAGGGGACTGGAAGCCCAGGCTTTGGCCCTGGCGGCGTCGCGCCCCTGCCGTGTCGCTTAGGCTCGCGCCACGCGCGTTCCCACGGGGTCCTCGGCCCCGTCGTCAAGGTGACCTGCGGCTGCGGGGTGCCTACTGTCACCCGCGGGGAGGGACCCTGTTCCTGACCCTGCTGCGCGGGGACTGGCCTGGGTGGCCGTGCCCTTGGTTGGGGGAGCAAGGGCGGGGAGTCAGGAAGGGGAACCTGAGCTGGGAAAGGGATTGAGATTCTGCCCAGGTGTTAAGAATAATAGGTAAGTCCTCGTGCGCTATGTAGTCATTGGGCGTGGTGACACACCTGCCATCCCAGCACCTGGGAGGCTGAGGCAGGAGAATTGCCGTGAGTCCAAGGCCAGCCTGGGCTCCAAGGTGAGTTCAGGACCAGCCTGGGCTGGTCATCGAGTCCCTTTCTCGAAAGAAAAAAAAAAAAAAAACACTTGTCTAGCAAGTGCAAGGCTCTGAGTTCAGTTCCCCAGCACCACATGAAGCTGGGCATGGTGGTACACACCTGTAATCCCAGTACTCGGGATGCTGCGGCAGGAGAATTGCCATGTGTTTGAGGCCAGCCTGGGCTGCAAAGGAGAGCCTGTCTCAAAGAGAGACAGAGACTGAGACATAACTGACCCAACAGTGGTGTCAGACGAGCAGTTTTCTCATTTAATTTATTCCACATATTCAGAAGCTGCCCGTCCTGTGCCAGGTGTTCATCCTAGGATCTGGGGGCACTGGTCAGCAGCTCGGTCCCCACAGTTTGCGTGACAGGGGAGAAACAAGCATACTGTCAGGTTTCAAGTGCTATAAAACCAAGATACAGAGAGCAGGACCTGGTGGCACAGGCCTGTAATCCCAGCACTCTGGGAAGCTGAGGCAGGAGGATCCCAAGCTTCAAGCTTGTGCAGCTTAGTGACTCAGTAAACACCCTGGGTTCAATCCCACCATCACAAAGGTGGCGGGGGGGGGGGGGGTGGTGGTTAGCATGCTTGTTTCAGGGTTTTTTTGTTTATTTTTGGTTTGTTATTGTTTGAGCCAGGGTCACGCTCTGTAGCCCAGGCTGGTCCTGAACTCACTATGTGACCCAAGCTGGTCTTGAACTCACAGCAATCCTCCTGCCTCACCTTCAGAGTGCAGGGAAGACAGGTGTGCGCCACCACACCCAGGTTATATGGTGCTGGGGAATCGAACTCAGGGCCTATGCATCGCGAGGCAAGCGCTTTAACCACTGTGCCATTCCTCCAGCCCCTACCCAGCTCATTTTTAGGTGGTTCTGGGGATCCAGCTTGCGCTAACTACTGAGCGATGACCCCCCAGCTTTACAGTCACTGTTGTCACTTTTAATCCTCAGGTTCCCAGACAAGGAACTAGTTTCTCACCTCAAAGATCAGCCCATGGTAGTGTTTAGAGAACACGTGAACAGAAAAAGAGAGTGACTTGATAAGAGAAATGACGCAGCAGAAGGAGGCTGCTGGGACTCACTGATCAATTTTTCTTTATTCATTTTATTGACACATTTTTGTTGTTGCAAAGGAAAAGCAGATGTTGAGATCACAGAAAGGAAGGCCATGCACAGGGGACACGACATCACTTCAGGCCTCTGGAGAGGGGACAGAAAAGGGAGGGCCAGTAAAGGCCATCTTGAGAGAGGCCACCAGAGATGCTAAGTCACAGGGCCTCCCGGGGCCTCGTGAGGTCTTCATTTTGCCTTTCCAAGGATCACGAGTCCCCTGGGGAAGAGAAAATTCTCCCAAAAATTACTAGGATCAGGGAATGAGTGAGGGGAACTGGAGAGCCACCATGTGAAGTCTGGAAACAGCAGGACTTAGGCCTTGGCCTGCGAGCCAAGACTGGCCACCTCTGTGTTCGCCACTGGTTGAATTCTAACTGCTACCCATCCAGCACCACGCTGTGTTCTTCCCAGAATGATTCAGAACCTCGGCAGCAACCTCACGGGATGAGGATCATAGCTGTTCTTGCTTCGTGGAGGGGGTCTGGAGGCCATGAGGCATTGGGGTTGGGAGGGATACCCAGATATTCCAGGGTCTGAAGGCAATCTGCTTTCCATGTCCCTGCTTCTCCAAGGCTACAGTTCTACAGATGGATTGGCGGAGGATAACCCAGGCATTTAAAGAATAAAGATACTTAAGCAAGGTATTTATTTTGTTTTTGTTGGTGATGGTTTTGTCCCTGGTTCTGGGGATCCAGCCCAAGGCCTTCAAACTGAGCTACATCCCCAGCCTATTTTTTATTTTTATTTTGAGATAGAGTCTTGCTAAATCGCTAAACTGCAGGTGATGATCCTAACACCTTGGCTTCCCAGGGTGCTGCACCAGGAAGTGCCACTCGAAATATAAAACACAAATGTCATTCTAATTTTTTTAACTTAAAAAAAAATTTTTTGAGACAGGGTCTCACTCTACAGCCCAGGCTGGTCCGGAACTCATATGGAGCCCAGGCTGGCCTTGGACTCACAGCAATGCTCCTACCTCAGCCTCCCGAGTGCTGGTATTACAGGCATGTGCCACCATGCCAGCTTATGTGGTGCTTGGGAATCGAATTCAGGTACTTAGTGCTTGATGTGCCAAGCCATTCCTCTAACCCCTCCAATATCATTCTAAAGAGGAATTTTAACCATGGGCAAAGAGGTAACCATATCCCTGCTACTATTTCAATAATATTTCCCAATCAGTTTCACATCCCTTTGGGGCTGCTACTCAGAAACCAGAAGAAATACCTTTCTGAGAAACAAAGTTACCACTTGTAAACACTGAGAAACCCCTACAAAGAGGAAATGCAGGTCAAGATGGGAAAAGTCCTTTGGGGCCCACACATGGGCTCCTCTTCTGACATCCCAGGCCTATAGCAGGCCCAGAAGAATGGTAGCCAGTAGAGCCCACCTGTCGTACCCAGCCTGGCTATCAAGCAGAATATTTATGAATTTCACAGAATATTGAATTTTCCCTCTTAGAATTCCCAGGGAATTGGAAGGAGAGAAAGATTATGGTGGAAAGTGATGGACTGAACTCAGGGCCTACAACATGCTAGACAATGTAAGTTTGGTTCAGTTGGTATCTTTGAGGGGGAAGGCTTGCAGCTGGACTCAGGCCCTGTGGCAGGTGCTAGGTAGTGACCTCAGGCAGTGATCCTGTAGTTGGGGTGGAGCTGCGGCCTGACCTCACAGACCATGCCAAGAAGCTGGGCCAGCACACGCTCGCGGTTCCTCTGCTGGGAGCTCTGCATGCCCTGGACCTGACGCCTCGTTGCCTGTTCCACTTCGGCTGACAGGTTCCCCTGGGAGCCCATGGCCTGGAGAGTGGAAAGGGGTAGAGGAGAGAAAGACTCTGACCAAGGCCAAGGAGAAAGACCACTATAGAAACATCCTACCCCACAGAAATATCCAAGCACCGAGGAGATCAAAACACCCTCTCTTTTCTCTAAGACTTGACATGCAACCCCTCACCCCAAACCAGGCTGTGAAATGCCTACCATTCCCCCCTTCCATGACCATAAAACTCTGCCCTCCACCCCAAAGGTTAGCCTGACTCCACATAAACTTCAAGAATTCCTCTCCCATAAACTGTGTGTCCCTCAAAACTCCCTGACTTGCCGGGCCTACTGATGCGTGCCTGTCTTCCCAGTCCCACAGCCAGCCTAGGCCAGAAAAGCAAGTTCAGCAAGCTGGAGGAATAGCCCAGCAGTTAAAGTGCATACACAAGCACTGAGTACTCGGGTTCGGCTCCCCAGTACCATGTACGCTGGGCATGGTGGCGCACACCTGCAATCCTAGCACTCAGGAGGCTAAGGCAGGAGGGCTGCCATGAGTTCAAGACCAGTCTGGGCTGCACAGTGAGCTCAGAACCAGCCTGGGCTACAGAGCAAAACCCTGCCTCAAAAAAAGCAAGTTCAAGGCCAACCCAGAACAAACGCCCTTTCATCACAAAATTCACCCCTGCTGTAGTCCCTGCCAGGGTCCCCTCACTCCTGTACCAGCTTATTTTCCAGCTGAGTCACCGGTGAGCACCTCATTAGGGAGCTGTCGCCGCCAGCTGGAACCCAGGTGGGCCCCCCTGCCACCTGCCACCACTCACCGCCTGCTGCTTGCTCTGGAACTCCTGCTCACGCTCCCGGCGGTACTGTTCCACCTCCATCTGCGCCTCCTCCTTGGCCTGCTTCAGTCGCCTGGCCTTCCCTGGACACAGAAGGAAGGGTAGTGGGGATGGGGGGTCCCCCAAGGGGTGGCCACAGGGGTCAGCCTTTCCCAGAGACCTCTTTGGTCTTAGCCAACCAGGTGCTACTTTATTTATTTATTTATTTATTTATTTATTTATTTATTTATTTATTTATTTTTTGAGACGGTCTCACTCTTGCCCAGGCTGGTCCTGAACTCACTATGGAGCCCAGGCTGGTCTAGATCGCATGGCAATCCTCCTGTCTCAGCCTCGGGAGTGCTGGGATTCCAGACGGGCCCCACCGCGAGATGCTACATTGTGACACCGCTGTCTCTTCCCTCCTAACCAGCTCAGCTCTCCATCTCTCTCCGCTTGGGAGACCCAAATGTTTGCCGACCCCCAGCCCCAGCTTCCTCCCCGGGATCCTAGCGGGGAAGAGAGGACGCTTACTCTTCCTGGCGTCTGCCACCTTCTCCGCTGCCCGCTTCTCAGCTTGCAGCAGCTGCTGGATACCCTGTGACTGACTGGCCATCCTGACGTTAGCGCTGATGCTGTCGCGAAGCTGACCGAGGGACCAGATGGCTCCCGCCGCTAGCGACCACGTCTCCTCCGGCTCGCTGCTGCAGTCCTGCACTACCCCTGGGTCTTAGCGCGGCTCTGTCCAGTCGGCCTCCTGCGCCGGTGTCGCCCCCAATCTTATCCTCCCTCTGATGACTGGTCCTCCTTTCCCACCGCTCACCCTGCAGTACCCAAAAAGGCCGCATGAGGGCAGCAAAGCCCAGGCCCTAAACCGCCGGCCACCTTCGCGGCAGGTGCATAACCTTCCCAGGACTAAGGTCAAGGGATGCGGTGGGGACAAAGAGCATTCGGTTGGGGGCGGGGGGGGGGGGGCTACAGCTTGATTGGTGGCCTCAGGGAGCAAAGCGGGGATAAGCACGGGGTGCAAAGGTAGAGGTATCGTCACGTGACGTGTCCTGGGAAAAGCTCAGGATCTCCCTGCTCTAGGCGTCTCTCAATTCTCCCAACTCTCCTCTTTCTCTTCCACGCACGTCTTCTTCCACATATTTCCCAGGTCCGACTTTCTGCAAACATTTCACTTGCCCAGTCCTACCACTGTCTTAATATATTTTTGTGTCTGTGATTTTTTGATCCCTATTTTTGCCTCATTGCGCTCTCTCTTCCTCTCTCTCTCTCTTTCCCTCTCTCCCCCTCTCCCTCTTTTTGGTACTCACGACCTATGCTCTGATCCACAGCTCCTCCATACTGTTTATTTGAGACAGGGTCTCGCTAAGTTGCTAAATTGCTCAAGCTGGGCTCAAACTTTCAATTCTCCTGTCTCAGCCTCCCAAAATGCTGAGATTAAAAGCTTGCGCCACTGGGCCGGGCATGTTTTCTGTCCTTCGCTTTTCATCTCTCCATCCCTCCGTCTCCTCTCTCCTCCTAGTTAGGGAAGACCAGGATAAATCTCAAAAAAAAAAAAAAAAAAAAAAAAAAAAAAAAAGGTCCTTCCTCCCTGCCCTCGCCTTTTTTCTTTTATCCTGTTACCCAGGTTCAGTGGGGCCATATTTTTCTTACATGTCTTAGTTTCCGCCCGGACGCCTAACCAAGAAACGAACCGGTCGGGGCGGAAGGATATCCGGTAATGCGCCTCACCTTCATTTCCGCCCTAAACCTGCGTCTGCTTGCGTATTTCCGCTAGCCTGGTGCGTCTCCGCCCTTCCCGCCTCCCTTCTCCCGCGTCTTAAACTCAGGCCTTGGGCCTACAGTTCTGGGGGTTTTTGGGGGGCGGGGAGGGGCAGGTCTGATGAATAACCCCTCCCCCCAGGTCTCAGAGGGAGAAGCCTCTACATCTGTCTGCCGGGTACATTATATTCAATTTCTAGATCGTTATTTGAAATTGTGACTTTTTTAAAATTCAGGTTTTTGTTGGTAAAAATTTCCCCCATCAGGCCCTGCCCTATACCTTTTTTTAAATAGTCCGTCATTAAAATTTTACGTGGGTCCTTCAGCTTGAAAGCAGTTTTGTATCCTTTCCTCAGAATTGAATTTAAAGAATTTAACCTATGACCCCGGTGCCTCTCATTATTTTAAACCTAGCATCTAGTAAGGAGCGAGGGTTAGGATGGTCCTCACCTTTCTCCTGGAGATACGGGGAAAAAATGAAAAAAAAAGTGACGGGGAACTAAAGAAAAACGGTGGGAACGGAGAGGCGACCTGACTCATGTCTCTTTTTCTCTTCCTTAGCCCAAGAGTTCCATGGCCTCTGCTTCCCGTCGGCAACGCCGAGAGCGTCGCTTCCGCCGTTACTTGTCTGCAGGGCGCCTGGTCCGGGCCCAGGCCCTCCTCCAGAGACACCCTGGCCTCGATGTAGATGCTGGGCAGCCCCCACCTCTGCACCGGGCCTGTGCCCGCCACGATGCCCCGGCCTTATGCCTGCTGCTTCGACTAGGAGCTGACCCTGCCCACCAGGACCGCCATGGGGACACAGCACTGCACGCTGCTGCCCGCCAGGGCCCTGATGGTGAGTTTGCCCCGTGGGGAACTGGGTCCTGCGCCACAGATCGGATGGGAAAGGAAGGCCAGATAGTTATGGAGTCAGTGAGACCTAGGGAGAGAGACGCTTGACCAAGTTAGCGTGTGGCAGGGCTGTTATTGAGGGGAAGGTCCAACAGTCCCCCAATAGCCACTAGCCTTTATTTCCTATCCTAAGTGGACCACTTGACACAGACATATCATCCCAGCATTCTGGAAGGCTGAGGCAGGAAGATGGTTAAATTCAAGGCCAATCTAGCAGCATAGCAAGACCTAGTCTGAAGATCAAAAATGGCTCCATCCCTACGACCACTTAATTAATCTATCTGTTTTATTTCTTGATTGGTGGTTTGCCTTTAGTGCAGAAAGTGTCAGGAAAGGCTAGATCTACAGTTGGACTGCCCAGGTTCAAATCCCAGCTCCACACTTTTTTTATTTTTTATTTTATTTTATTTTTTTTTTTTTTTTGAGACTTGCTCTGTAGCCCAGGCTGGCCTTGAAATCACAGAAATCCTCCTGCTTCAGCTGCCCGAGTGCTGGGATTACAGGCATGAGCCATTATGCCCAGCTCTTTGTGGTGCTAGGGAATGGAACTCAAGACCTTGTGCTTGCAAGGCAAGTGCTTAAACTTCTGTGCCATTCCTCCAGCACCCCATCCCCCCGACCCCGGCTCCTCACTTTGTGAACCTTCTCTGAGACTTGCTGGTATGCAAAATTAAAATAGTAACAGCCCTTGCTATGTGATAAGCCCTTCTCACCAAGTAACTCATTCACTCTTCCCAGCAGCCCTATGAAGTGTTATTATCTTCCATTTCCCATTGAGGAAACTGTGTGCAGAGAAGCTAAGTCATTTGCTAACGTTACACAGCTGTTTTGCTGGTAGAGCCAAGATGATAACCCAGGCAGCCCAGCTGGCTGGAGCATCTGTGTTCTTGCCACTGATTTTAACTGTGTTGACCTATGTTATACACTACAGACAGTGATTCTCTCTCATGTTCAAAGTACTCAGGCTGTGACATGCATGTTTTGAGATTAATTGACACAATTAGAACACCTGGAAAACAGGAAGCACTTGAGTGTGACTGTTATGTTGTCAACAGGTCCAAACTCCTTTCTGTGCGATGCTGAAAACTTACAACTCTGGGAGTCCGTTTTCATCAATCTGCCACTAAAACTCATTTGGGGACAAAAACCCTAACCTAAGCCAGAGCTGGTGGCGCAGGCCTGTCATCCCAGAACTCTGAGCCTGAGCGACTTGAGTCCCTGTCTCAAAACTGAAAATTGTGCTGGGGGTGTAGCTCAGTGTGAAGGCGCTGGGTTCAATCCCTAGTTTAAAAACGGGGAGGAAGAAAGGAAGAGAGGGAAAGAGAGAGAGAGATGTTAAAGGACACAGAATCCTTAAGAGCACTGTCACACAGCACTGCCCCCAGATCCTAGCAGTTCCAACGACAGGGACATACTACAGACATCCTGTGTGCTTAATTTGCCTGTCTAAACTGGGGCTGTGAGGAGTAAATGAGCCTTTTTTTTTTTTTTTTTCCTCTATCATCAGGCTGGTCCTGAACTCACAATGGAGCCCAGGCTGACCTCGAACACACAGTAGTCCTCCTGCCTCAGCCTGCTGGGATTTCAGGCATGTGCCACCACAGCCAGTTTACGTGGTGCTAGGGAATCCAACCTTAAGCGCTTTTACCCCTGAGCTACACCCCCAGCCCGAGCCAAATATTTGGTGCAGCCTTGACATGTGCTAAATGATAAGTGTGTTTTTCTCATATTACTCGATTAGGGCGTTTTGAGTCCTGCAAGCGCTTCCTTATAGCGTGGTATCTCTTCCTTCCTGTGCTGAGTTCTAAGAAGCACAGAGATTGCTGTGATCCTATTACAGAGGGGGAAGATGGGGCCCAGAAGTTTCAGAAACTTGCCAAGTCTCACAGCCCAGAGAAGGTCATCCGTTCTCACAGAGGGACCCTCCCTGGTGTTTCCACTCCCAAAACCTGCTGTCCTCTGACGTTCGCTTTCCCCTGTTCACTGCCAGGTCTGCCACCAGGTGGCCTTCTAGCTCCTGGGCCAGGAGGCCTGTCTTTACACCCCACTTTCGTAAAAACACCTTCTTTCAACAGCTTCAGGGACCAGAATCCTCTGCCAGATTTTTTTTTCCCCTTCTTTTTCATGTTAGGGATGTGCAGTTCCTGTTGGAGTGGCTGGAAGGGGTTGTTACACCCCATAAGGCTGTAGTACAGGGCCCCCACCTCTTGGGCTTTAACTTCTTTTTAAAACCCATCACCTGAGAAAGCTATGTTAGCTACCAGAGACCCCTAAGAAAACCACACCTGTCAGATGAACTATTCCCTACGTACAGCAAGAGTTAGCACCAAGGGGCTGGAGGAATAGCACAGCAGTTAGAGCGCTTGCCTAGCAAGCTCGGGGCCCTGGGTTCAATTCCCCAGAGCACAGACCAGACGTGGTGGCGCATGCCTGAATCCCAGCTTGGGAAACTGAGGCAGGAGGATTGCCCTGAGTTTGAAGCCAGCCTGGGCTCCATAGTGAGTTCAGGACCAGCCTAGTTGGCAGAGTGAGACCCTACCTCAATAAATAAAGAAAAAAATTTTTAAAAAGTTACCATTGAGGAACAAGATCACTTTCTCAGGATTGTGGCACAAAGTATGAAACCCAAAGCCAGCCTGTTCCGTTTTCTTGGTGCGACATCCACGATGCCGCGGCCCTGTGCCACCGCGGTACCAGACATGGAACCTCATTCCCCACCGCAGTGTGCACAGGACCAGCAAGCAGTGGCCTGATTTTTTTTTTTTTCCTTTTTTACAATGACTGAGCATCCGGTTTCTGCCCCACCTGCCTTCCCAGCCTGGCCCTCGCTGCACGCCACGGACCCATGACACCGTCTGTCACGGGCCGGCTTGTTTCTGGCCTGCTGCTTCATCTTTATCTGACTTCTGCCTGGCGAGGTGTGACTGCCCCTTCCCAGCCCTTCTGCCTTCTTCTCAGATCCTCAGTCTTCACTCAAACTTAATTGCTGGCCAAACCCAGGGGCACAGGCCTGTTGTCCCAGGGCTCTGGGAGGCTGAAGCAAGAGGATCGCAAGCGCAGACCCAGCCTGGGCATTTGAGCAGCTTTGTGAGACACTGTCTCAAAAAAGACGGGAGATGGCCTGGGATGGGACTTGGTATGAAGATCCTGGGTTTGAGCCCTAGTACTACCAAAAAAAAAAAAAAAAAAAAAGACAAGTGCTTCTGATCCTGGGGCAGGGACACAGCTCAGAGGCTAGAACACTTGCCTGGTGTGCGCAAGACCCTGGGTTGGAATCCCTGACGCCACACAAAAAATTAGCTTGGCTGGTGGTGCACGTCAGCCATCCCAGCACTCAGGAGGCTGGCTGGGAATTGGAGGCCAGCCTGGGCTACACAGCGAGACCCTGTCTCAAAAAATACAATAAAAGGGAGAACAGCAGTGGCATGGAGGGAAGCCCCAGGTTGCACTGATGTGATGAGCTGGGTCTGCAGTAAGCGCCTTTCCTTCCCAAAAAGCAAGGATGTAACAGGTGTGCCGTGGCTACAGAAGCCGCAGGTTCAGTCCCCAGCACGCAAAAAGAAAAGCTGCCATATCTCTCCCTTTAAAGTAGAACACATTTTTAAAAAGGTAGAATTCATGTCTTTTTTTCCTTCCTTCCTTTCTTCTTTCTTTCTTTCTTTCTTTCTTTCTTTCTTTTTGAGACAAAGTCTTGCTCTCTGGTGAAGTCTGGTTCTGAACTCACTACATAGCCCAGCCTGGCCTTGACCCACGGCAATCCTCCTGCCACGGCTTCCTGAGTACTTGGATTGCAGGCTTGAGCTACTACACCTGTCATGTCACACCTGGCTAATTTTTATATGGTGCTGGGGCATCAACCCAGGGTCTTGTACACCCTTGCCGAGCGCTCTAACCACTGAGCTAAGATGAAGTAAAATTTTCTTTCACAAAGTTTTATTTATTTATTCCATTCTGACTGTGTAACACTAATGAATGAACTTTGTGAAAAGTTGATTATTTTTGTGGTCCTAGAGGTGGAACACAGGGCCTTCAAACTGAGCTACATCCCCAGCCCATTTTTATTTCTTATTTTGAGACAAAGTCTGTCTAAGTTATCCAGGCTGGGCTTGAACTAGTAATCCCCCTGCCTCAGCCTCCCAGAGTGCTGGGATTATAAGCCTGTGTCAGTAGGCCTGACAGAAAGTTGATCTTTATTGCTAAATTAATGATGAAGATAGCATTTGAAGTACTTGAGAGGGATGAAAATTTTAATAAATGATGTGGGAATACTTGGCTCATCTAGAGAAGAACAGAGTCCTACTGTACATCTGATTCAAAAGTTAATACCAAAGCGTGGTGTGGTAGCACCTGTGTTAGTACTGCCAGCCACTCAGGAGGTCAAGGCAAGAGGATTGCTTGAGCCCAGGAATTCTCAGGTGATTTTATTTATTTTTGAGATGGGGTCTCACTCTGTACCGCAGCCTGGGGTTTTATTTTTTAAAAGATTTTGAGCTGAAGGAATAGCACAGCAGTTCAAGTGCTTGCCTGACAAGCCCTGAGTTCTATTTCCTATCATAACCTAAGGTGGGCATGGTGGTGGTGCATGCCTGTTCTTCTCAGAAGGCTGAGGCAAGAGGATTGCCATGAGTTCAAGGCCAGCCTGGACTGCAGAGTGAGCCCCTGTCTCAAATTAATTAGTTAACTGAAATTAATTGAAAGGATGTCATACAAATAACACTCTATCTACACACCCTGCGGTAGAAATGGGTGTTTATCAAACTATACTTTGCATTTTAAAAATTTTAAATTTCTGAAAGTAAATATGTATTAGAATGGTAGAAAGAAATACAGGGAATATTTTGTAATCTTAAAGAAAGCTTTCCTAAAAATGAAATAAAAATCAAGAAAAAATATTGGTAGATTTTAAAATAAAAAATTTAAAAGGCAGCTGGGCGAAAATATTTACAATATTTATAACAGACAAAATATCTGAAAGATTCTCATAACAGTAAATGTAATTTTCAAACTAAGCCTGGTGGGACAAGAATGTAATGCCAGGATTCTGGGAGGCTAAAGCAGGAGGATTGCAAGTTTGAGGCCAGTTTGAGCAACTCAGTGACTTAGTGAGACCCTGCCTCAAAAATAAATATAATTTGGGGCTTGGGGAATAGCTCAGTGATTAGGGCACCTGTCCAGGAAGCGCAGGCCCCAGGCTTGATTCCCCAGCACCACATAATAAAAGCTGGGTGTGGTGGCTCATGTTTGTAATCCCAGCACCTCAGAGGCTGAGGCAGGACAATTTCTGTGAGTTCCAGCCTGGGTGGGCTCCATAGTGAGTTCAGGACCAGCCTGGGCTACAGAGTGAGACCCTGTCTCAAAAAAAAAATTCAAGCCCAGAGTGGGCAGTTAGTTTGTTTATACTGGAGATTGAACTCAGGCCTCATAGATATGAACAAGTGCTCTACCACCGAACTATACCCTTTATTATTATTATTATTTTGAGGCAGATTCTCATGAAACGGGTAAGTTACCCAAGCTCAGCTCAAATTTGCGATCCTCCTGTCTCACGGAGCCAGAATTATTGGCATGTGCCACTTTACCTGGCTTCTTTTTATTTTCCATTCTGTGTTCTTTCTTTCTTCCTTTTATTTTTTAATTTTTTGTTGTTGTTTTTGAGACAAGGTCTCGCTCTGTAGCCCAGGCTGGTCCTGAACTCATTATGGAGCCCAAGCTGGCCTTGGATCCATGGCAATCATCCTGCCCCTCCACCCCCGACCCCCAGTGCTGGGATTACAGTCATGAGCCACCACGCCCGGCTTATATGGTGCTGGGGACTCGAACTCAGGGTGTTGGGTGTGCTAGGCAAGCGTTTTAACCGCTGTGCCATTCCTCCAGCCCAGTTTGGCTTTGTACTTGTACTGGAAGTTGAACCCACAGCCTTCGTGCAGGGCTACACACCCCTGACTCGTGTTTCATCTTCATTGTGAGATGAAGTAGGGGGAGGATTCTCACAAAATTGCTCAGTTGCTCAGGCTGTCTCGTATTTGTGATCCTCCTGCCTCCGCCTCCCGGAGTATTGGGATTACAGGCCTGCGCCCCCAGGCCTGGCTTTGCTTCTTTCCTTTCCTTTCTTTTTCTTTCATTTCTTGTTTTTCCTTTCCTTTCCTTTTTATATGTCCTATGACTCAGAAATTCCACTTTTGAGAATCTGCCTACATAAATACTGTAATAAGTCCACAATGATGTATATATGTATGAAACTGGAGGCTTCTGGAAAAAAAATACATCCAGTGGAGTGGAGAGGTTTGTTTTGAGCACACAGTGGAACACTAACTACACAATCATCAAAGAGTGAAGAAGGCTGTGCGTTCTCATGGAAAAATATGAATGAAAACGTCAAAGTGAGAAGCGCAGGCTGCCAGACAGCACGCATGGTGCGGTCACTTGTCTCGGAGTCAGGGTGTCGACCGGGTGGATTTGTGTCACCAAGGCAGGACTGGACGGGAACACACACACTAGCGATACTCACCGGTTACTCCTTCTTTAAAAAGGAAGCGGGGAGTAATAGCACAGTGGTTAGAGCACTTGCCTAGAAAGCACAAGGCCCCGAGTTCGATTCCCCAGCACCACATAAACTGAGGGTGGTGGCGCACGCCGGTCATCCCAGCACCAGGAGGCTGAAGCAGGTGGATTGCTGTGAGGTGAGCATTCAAGGCTGGAATTCAGGACCAGCCTGGACTAGAGTTAGACTCTGTGTCAAAAAAAAAGGACGATTTCAACTTAGTAGTTTAGTCGTTTCTCTGTCACATTAATATATCAATAAAATAAAATTTAAAAGATACTGTCAACTATAGTCCCACTTCCTGGAGACTGGGATCTTCCCCTGTTGTGGTGCTAGGGTCGTGCCCAGGGACTTGGGCAGGCTGCGTCCTCAGCCCTGCGACTTCTACCTGCTTCCTTGTAGTCTGTTGTTTTCAGCTACAGGATATGGCCTTTTTCTTTTTTACTTGTTTTTCCCTTTCTTTTTTGTTGTTTTTGTGTTTGAGAGAGGTCTTGCTGTGTTCCCAGGCAGGTGCTGAACTCCTGGGCTCACATGAACTTGAGCTGTTTAGGACTACCGGACACATTCCACTCAGTCTCTGTCTGAACTTTTGTGATCAGATCCTCCATATGGTTTGGTAGCCAGATTTTTCACACACAGACATCATTTAGAGTGACCGTTTAATACTCTGTGCCATATCTTACATACCATGTTTTTCCAGTTGGAAGCCTTATGCCTTCACACCTGGGGATTTAAAACCTCCCACGCAAGCCTGAGCACCCCTGCAAACACATGCATGTACGCGCACACACACACACACACACACGCACATGCATACCCCCACAGTGAGCCCTGGAGGGTATGAACAGTGAGGACAGACCAGGTGCTCTGTGTAGGACAAGCCAGCCTGTGATGGGTCACAGCAGTAGCACCGAATGCGCCCTTGCCCACCCTGACAGAGCTTGCGTGGGGCGGGGCCATTCAGGCTTCCCGTCTTCCTGGCAGTGTCAGGTGGCTCTTCCCTGGCGCCATGGCCTGCCAGGTAAATAGTACGCTGTAGCCCCACCAGCTGAAGATAGAAGGGCTGCCGGACCATTTCCTCCTCCCCTGGGGAGAGAACGTAGGTCCACAGGAAGGGCGCCTGTCTCCTCATCTCCCTCTGTCCCTCAAGTGATAGAGCAGGTTGGTGGCCACCGCAGGTGGGATTGGCCAGAAGCAAGCATACAGGTGGATACAGGCGAGGTCCTGGGTCAGATGGTGTCCCTCTACAGCTTCCTCCAAGCTCCTAGGGGAGGCCTGTCACTCAGCCTCTCCCCCCCAAGTGAGCGGTCATTTGGAAAGAGCTTGCTCCACTGCTGGCCATATTCTGTGGCTTACACTCAGTGCTGGCCTTGCTGTCCAGTCCTCCCATCATCCCTTGCCTAAGCCTAGCTGAGAGAAAATTCTCCTGAGAATTTTTATTTTACTTAATTTATAGAAAAGTGATATAGCCGGGCATAGTATATGCCTGTAACCCTAGCCCTTGGTAAGCTGAGGCAGGAGGATCGCCATGAGCTCAAAACCCCAGAGTTACATAGTGAGTTCAGGGTCACCTGGACTTACATAGCAAGACTGTGTCTCAATACAGACAGACCCGGTGGTGCAGGGCTGTAATCCCAGCATTCTGGGGGCTAATGCAGGAGGTTTGCAAACTTGAGCCCAGCCAAGGCAACTTTAGTGACTTAAAGCCTGTCTCAGAAAGGGGGTGGGGGCTGGGTGTGTAGCTCAGTGTGGAGGCGCGGGGCTCTGTCCTCAGTGTCACAAAACTGAACAGGCGGAGATACAGACTGTCCTGTGCCTGTACTCTGCTGGAGAGCACAGCGCTTAGTGTCTCACCTACCGCATATTGTGGTGTGAGAAATACAGTAAGGGATTTAGGGACAATAATTTCAAGCCGAAAGTGGAAAAGGATTTTGACATTATCCTAAGAAAACGTCATTTGACGCAGGAGAACTCTGAGCACCGTAGACTAATTTGTGAGGACACACCAGTCGATACATTTTCAGCTACTGCATGTGCATATGCTCCGGCAGGAACCGTTTGGCATAGTGAGTTGGCACCCACGGGGCCACCATGTTCCCCCCAGCACTGCAGATTGAGCCCAGGGCCTCACATTCAGATACATCCCTGACCCTTTTTAGTTTTTATTTTGAGACAAGGCCTTTCTAAGGTGCCCGGGCTGGCCTCAGCCTCCCAGGTAGCAGGCTTGCAGGTGCAGAGGGCCACCCTTTCTGTGTTGTACGTCCCTGGTCACTTCCCGGTTGGAAGAGCCTCAGAGCCACGATGCTGGCCCCCCCGGGCTCGGCCGGGCACCTGCCAACTCCTACTCCCTGCCCTGCCTCCGTAGCCTACACGGACTTCTTCCTGCCGCTGCTGAGTCGCTGTCCCTCTGCCATGGGAATAAAGAATAAAGACGGGGAGACCCCTGGGCAGATTCTGGGCTGGGGGCCCCCATGGGATTCTGCCGAGGAGGACGAGGACGATGAGGCTTCCCGGGAGCAAGAGTGGAGGCAGAAGCTGCAGGGCGAGCTGGAGGACGAGTGGCAGGAGGTCATCGGGCGCTTCGAAGGTGAGGAGCCCCTTTTCCTGTGTCCCTGCGCGGCCCCCCATGCCTAGCCCGGCCTCTCTCTGACCTCCCCTTCCTGCCTCCCGAACAGACGACACTGCCCCGGGTGCCCCAGAGCCCGAGTCCTTCTCTGCGTGGTCAGACCGCCTGGGCCGGGAACATGCCCAGAAGTGCCAGCAGCAGCAGCGGGAGGCAGCAGGACACCGCAGACCCCCTCGGGCCGAGGGTCCGAGTCACAGCTGGCAACAGCAGGAAGAAGAGCAGCGACTCTTCCGAGAGCGAGCCAGGGCCAAGGAGGAGGAGCTGCAGGCCAGCAGGGCCCGGCAGGCCCAGGCTGCTGGAGGGGACCAAGGACCAGAGCCCGCCAGGGCCAGGCCCAGGGCCGAGCAGCCCAGAGGGGCCGCCAGGGGCAGCCTCTGGCGCTTCGGGGACGTGCCCTGGCCCTGCCCCGGGGGAGGGGACCCCGAGGCCATGGCTGCAGCCCTGGTGGCCAGGGGCCCCCCCTTGGAGGAGCAGGGGGCGCTTAGGAGGTACTTGAGGGTGCAGCAGGTCCGCTGGCACCCCGACCGCTTCCTGCAGCGATTCCGAAGCCAGATCGAGACCTGGGAGCTGGGCCGCGTGATGGGAACTGTGACCGCCCTGTCGCAGGCCCTTAATCGCCACGCGGAGGCCCTCAAGTGACCCAGGGGCGATCCGGGCACTGTGGCCCCAGCCTGGGCGGGTGGAGGCACCAGGAAGGTGGGCCAGGGACGGGGATGGACCAGGCACATGGCGGCGGACAGGACGAAGTGGGAAGGGAGCCTGTCGGCGCGGGCGCGGGGGCGGGACGCACGGCCACCGACCATTCCGCCATTTCCAAATAAGACCAGGTTTCCCAACTCCCGGTCTCCTCTGCCTTTTTCCATTGCCGTGGTGGTTGCATCACCCATGACATCTCCCTTCCCGCCCGCCAGTGAAACCCGCAGCTCCTACACACCTGCTACGCGTGTCCCTGGCCCGCCCTCAGCTTCTGGAACCCGGAGCCCTGGTGCCCTCCCCCCCACACCGTGGGCTCGGGCCTCAGAAAGCCTCGGCCCTCGGGCCTGTGCCGGACCCGCCCCCCTATGCTGGGGTCTCGCCCGCTGTCTGCGGCCCAAGCCATCTGCAGAAATTGATGTGAACAGAGGCAAAAGGGGAACAAGACCAGTTTCTCCCCGCCCCCATGTCCCCCAGGGAACCACATCCTGCACCCGGCTTGGCACCCCTGCCCCCCCCCCCCCCCCAGCGCAGGGCTTTCCCTTTGCTGAGTCACTGAATGAGCCCAGTTGGGGGCAGCTGGTGCAGGGACCAGGACGCAGCCAGGGGGATGAGGGTTAGAACTGGAAGGCAGGGGCAGAGGAGGAAGAGCCCTGAGCGGGGTGGGATTCGGCTGCTAAATTTAGGAACAGGAGGAAGGAGCCGGAAAGAGCCAAATTATGTAACCTGGGTTGTCTGTTCTTGGGCAACCCGAGATCCACACCCGTCCCTTGCTGACTGGGCCAGCAAGCTCATCACCTGCCCTCCAGACTGTAGTCCTTGCCCCTCCATCCACCTGCTCACTCTTTTCTTTTTCTTTTCTTTCTCTCTTTTTTTCTTTTTTCTTTTTTTTTCCTTCTTATACTGGAGATCCAGCCCAGGGTCATCACATGGAACTACGTCCCTAGCCTCGGTTTTAAGTTCTTTTAGTTTTGTTCTTTATGTTTTTGTGTTTTTGTTGTTGGTTTGGTTTGGTTTGGTTCTGGTTTTCTAGTGGTTCTGGGACAGAGCAGAGCCCAAGGCCTTCTTCACACTCAGCCCTTTTTTGTCTTTTGATTTTGAGACAGGCTTTCACGGAGTCACTGAGTTACCCAAGCTGGTTGTGCACATGCAATCCTTCTGCCTCAGCTTCTAAGAAGCGCTGGGATTACAATCCTGTACCACCCGGCCCAGCCTTTCATATTTTGAGACAGAGTCTCACAAAGTCACCAGGTTGCCCAGGCTGGGCTTGAACTTGTGATTCTCTTGCCTCCCGCCCTGTCCCCGTTGCCATCCACATCCTGGACTCATCTCCAGGAAACCCAGGTGTGGCCTTCACATCTGCATCTCCTTTCCCTAGAAGGGGCAGCTGAGGGCCGGAGAGCCAGAGGGAGAGGGTCTGCGACTCCCAGTTAGTGAGGGGCTCAGTCCCAGCACCCTGGAGGCCAGTAGGAACAAGTAGGCCCAGTCGCCCAGGGCACAGCCGGCAGCTTAGCGAATGAGCAGGACTGAGGAGAGCGAACGTGTCCAGGGCAGAGCCTCCTGTCAGAACCTTGTTGGGACTTGAACCCGGGGCTACAGAGGATGTGCAGGTGGAGGGAGGCCGCTGGGATGTGGGTAGGGGCGAGACCCTGGACGAAGGCAGACTCAAGAGGCCTCAGGCCTCCGAGGATCCGGCAGATGTTGGGGAAGGGGAAGGTCTGGTGAGAAAGCCAGAGGGAGGAAGCGCTGTGATTCAGAGAAGAGTCTTTGGGCTGTGAGCCACCCAGGCGTCCGGTTCCCCTTCCAGGCCAGGGAGGTTTCGGAAGTGGCATGCAAAGAGCTTGGGGCGGGTGGGCGCTGGGGGAGGCGGGCTCTGGATCCCTGGGCTTGGGGGTGAGAGGCAGCAGCCCCAAACCGGTCTGCACTTGCTCCTCTCCACCAGAAGGTTTCTCCAGCTGTTCAGTGTATCCTTCCCGTTCTGTAAGAGTTCCATAAAACCAAGCAGGCTAAGCCCTGGTACCTGAGCCCTCAGGTCCCCCTCTTCTCAACGCCCCTCCCTGGTGTCTGGCCCCCAGCCCCGGTGGGGGTTCCCCTGAGATAAAGACTGTTCACTTTCTCTGACCACACAATTTCCGCTTCTGTGTCTCTTGTTTTCTAGGCCGATAAAAATACTGAGCCCTAGAGGCCCTGGCTTCCTCTGACCCTCTGGTACCAGGCAGCAGGCATCCTGTCTGCCATAGTGGGGGTTGAGCAGGGCCCAGGGATCCCAACGGGTGACTCAATGGCGGCCATGAAACCCTGGGGAGGCGGAAGTGTGCATTTCTGTCCTCCCTCAAACTGCAACCAGGAGTTGGTTTTTGGTGAAGGATGAATTAAGTTCAACTTGAGAAACAACCGCAGTGCTCTGGGAACCTGAGCAGAACTGCATGTCCAAGCCCAGCCTGGGCAACTTAGCAAGACCTTGTCCCAAAACCAAAAATAAAACACTTAGGAGGCTGAGGCAGGAGGATTGCCTGAGTTCAAGGCCAGCCTAGGTTATATCATGAGGTCAGGAGCAGCCTGGATTAGAGAGCAAGGCCCTATCTCAAAAAAGAAAGAAAAGAAAAAAAAAGTAGAGATGGAGCTTAGTATGAAGGCCCTGGGTTCGATCCTAGTACCACAAAAATGAAAGAGAAAGAAAGGAAGTTGGGGAGAAACTAGTGAGACTGAAGATTGGTGCAGGGATTAAAAGGAGCCAGATTTGGTGTAGATCCGAAT
>PVKB01006536.1:34080-52626 GCA_004027205.1 Ctenodactylus gundi
AGAGGCTTTGAGTTCAGAAAGTGCGTTGTGTGTAAGGGAAGCTTGTGTGGGGGGGGGGGCCACGGCCAGGGGTTTAGGCTTTATCCTGTGGTAGTGACCCAGAGGGCAGCTGCAGAGAGAACAGGAGCTGGGCATGATGGTACACACATCAGTGCTGCAGGAGGCTGACGCAGGAGAATCACAAGTTCAAGCCCAGCCTAGGAAACTTAGCAAGACCATATCTTAAGTTAATTTTTTTTTTTTTTTTTTTTTTTTTTTTTTTTTTTTGGTGGGGAGGCTAGAGATGTAGCCAGTGGGAACACCCTGTATTCAATCCCAAATACCATGGGGGTGGAGGGAAAGACGAACATGAGAGTGCTTTGAAAAGCCAGAAAGGGAGAGGAGAGATCACTGCCAATGTTAAGTATCCGCAATGTGTTAGCCAGCTCTTAGTCTCGGTAATCCTGTGGTTGGGGTACCTAGGATGGTACCCAGAAGGATGGCACTCTGGTGGGCTGGGCACGCTGGAGGAGATAGAATCCTCCTCCTCTTCCTGAGCCCCCCCCCCCCCAAGCAAGGCATAAAAGCCAGAACTCTTCTTCCCCAAAGCCAATCATAGAAACAGTAACCCCTCTTCCACACAGCCAGCTGTAAACCTGACCTGGCTAGCAAAGCTTCATCACTGTAGTCTGACTCTGTTGCATAAAGCTAACCTTTATTTCACCAATTGTAAAGCATAAAGGGTATACAGTGACTTAGTGAGATCTGTCTCCAAAAAAGGCCCCATCCACAGCACAAATAAATGAATAAATAAAAAAAATTTTAAAAAAAGAAAACAGAAGATTAGGAATGTAGTTCAAAATCCCTGGTTCAATCTACAGTACTGGGAAAAAAACCGAAGTTTTCCCTGGGTTTTTGGGTCTCCTTTCTGAAGGCTGATCTGTCCCATAAAACATTGATTAAATACATTGTTAATGCTTTTCTCTTGTTAACTTGTGTTCAGGAGTGTGGGCCATGACCCTCACATACGAAGTCCCCCTCAATCCTATGCCATTAAAAACGAGCAGATCTTACAGACTGTGCGGGGACATGAAGGCATGAGAAGTTACGGCAGCGAGGAATGAGGGGTCCTAGGTGACTCCAGGTTTCCTGCCTAAAGGGCTGGAAGGGTCACGCCGGCCTAAACCAGGAAGGGGTGGTAGGGGAGGAGAGTGGCAGAGGTGAGAGGTGAAAGGTGACTTCAGTCTCAGGCATTTCACCAAGATGGCTTTTTTTTTTTTTTAGGCAGGGTCTCACTCTGTGGCCCAGGCTGGTTCTGAACTCACCCTGTAGCCCCTGCTGGCCTTGAACTCACAGCAGTCCTCCTGCCTCAGACTCCCAATGTGGGGATTGCAGGCATGTGACAACACACCAGGTTGATGGGGTGCTGGGGAGCTGAACCCAGGGCCTTGTGCATGCAAAGCAAGTGCTCTCATCACTGAACTATGCCCGAGCCCCCCAGTTCATCTTTACTAAGTACTTGTTAGGAGCAGAGCACAGTCAATATAAAGGAAGAATTCTCCAACAGAACTTGCAATCCAGTCACACAAGGTACAGATAACAAAAGAAAGAAGAGAAAAAGTACAAGTAATAGCCAGGCCGAGAGATGCAGACCTGGCAACCCAGCACCTGGGGAGGCTGAAGCAGCATGGTCCTAGTTTAAGCTCAGCCTGGGCAATTTAGCAACTTAGTGAGACCTTGTCTCAAGTGCACAGTAGGAAGGGCCTGAGGTGGAGCTCAGAGCAAAAGCCTTTGTGTTCAATCCCCAGCACCCCCCAACACACACTCAAGTACAAGTACCAGCTACGCACAGTGGAGGTGTACCTGCTCAGAATGAGAAAGTGCTGAGGGGCACAGGCGACAAGATCTGAGTTCGATTCCCCAGCACCACATAAGCCAGGCGTGGTGGTGCACGCCTGTCATCCCACTGGCAAGGCTGAGACAGGAGGATTGCTGTGAGTTCAAGGCCAGCCTGGGCTCCATAGTGAGTTCAGGACCAGCCTAGATCAGAGTGAGACCCTGTCTCAAAAAAAGAAAGAGAAAGAAAGAAAAAGGAAGGAAGGAAGGAAGGAAGGAAGGAAGGAAGGAAGGAAGGAAAGAAAGAAGGAAGGAAGGAAGGAAGAAAAGAAATAAAAGAGGAAAATGGAGGAATAGTCAGAGAGGTGGGACAAGGGAAAGGTGTGTAAGAAGAGACCAGCTAGCCAGGTCCGGGACCTCAAAGAATTCTGGTGGTCCGTACCTTTAATCCCCACTGCCACGATGCAGGAGGCTGAGGCAGGAGGACTGTGAAGGCCGGCCCAGCCTGGCCCGTCTCAAACTCAAAGGAAACGGGTGGGGCACTAGTGATGGAACTGAGCTCCCCCTGGGCTCAGTTTCCAAGTACCAAAAGAAACAGGTTTGGTAGGTGAAAGTTGAAAGGATTCTTTGGGCTCAGGAACTAGACGATGACAGATTTTGAGAAAAGAGTTTCCGCTTCACAGAGGGGCGGAAGTCAGTGCAGGTTGAGGAATGAGTCGGAAAGGAGGCCGAGGAGGCGGGAGCGACGCATGGGGGCAGGGGGTGGGGGGTAGATGGCAGTGCGTAGCATCTTCTCCATCCTGCCCAGCAGCCTCGCAGAGGAGGAAACCTGCACTGGTTCCTGAGCAAGCGTTATTCAGGAGGCATCTGGCCATGTGACCCAGAAAGGGAAGGTGAGAGGTGAACAGGCTCTCAGGGGACAGAGAGGCCAGGAGAGGGTTGGTTTTTTGTTTTTTTTAAGAAATAAATTGAGCCCTTGTCACTTTGACAAGAAATGTATGTGCACAAAATGCTCAACTCCCTTGTAAATCTTAAATTCTGCGCTTGTACATATCAATAAAATGGGGGAAAAAAGAAATAAATTGAATATGCTTCTCAAAGGAAGGTAACCTAGGATACTCACACTGAGTTGTATAGTACCCGAGTTTGATTCCCCAGCATCACTTAAGCCAGGCGTGGTGGCACATACCTGTCATCCCAGCCCTTGGGAGGCTGAGGCAGGAGGATTGCTGTGAGTCCAAGGCCCGCCTGGGCTCCGTAGTGAGTTCAGGACCAGCCTGGGCTACAGAGCGAGACCCTGTCTCAAAAAACAAAAAATGTTGAGACAGTCTTGCCAAGTTGCTGTGTTTCCTAGGCTGCCTCAACCTCCTAGAGTGCTGGGATTACAGGTGTGCGCCACCATCCCCGGCTTATGTGGTGCTGGGGAATCAAACTTGGGTACGCAGCGTGCTTTAACCACTGAGCCATTCCTCCAGCCCTCACTGTACCAGGTTTAATAGCTGAAGCTCTCGCAGGGGCAGCCTTTCTGAGAGATGCCGAGGTGGGGGTACAGCCCTTCTCTGGGTTGGCCAACATGGGGCAGAAAGAAACTGTTGGAGTCGAGTCAGCACAGGAGCCAGGAGGCCAGGGCATACATCTCATCAGGTCTGCGTGGCTCTTGGGCATTAAAGATGGTGGGAGGGGGCTGGAGGTATAGCTCAGTGGTTAGAGTGCTTGTGTAGCAATCTCAAGGCCTTGGGTTCGATTCCCCAGCACCACATAAACTGGGTATGGTGCCACACACCTGTAATCCCAGCATGCAGGAGGCTGAGGCAGAAGGATTGTCATGAGTTTGAGCCCATCCTGGGCTACATAGTGGGGTTCAGGACCAGCCTAGACTATAGACTCTGTCTCAGAAAGAAAGAAGAGAGAAAAGAAAAAGAAAAATAAACCCTAAGTACCCAAGACAATCCTCCTGTCTCAGCCTCCCTGAGTGCTGGGGTCACAGGCTGGCTCCTCGGGGCCAAGTTGTTTCCATTCTGCTTTGCTCCGGTCTCACTTGTTTGCCACTGTAACCTACAGCCTGGAACAGCACCCAGCACACAGTGGGTGCCCACTGAATACATACTGAGAGGACAGAGGAGAATCCAGGTAACGCAGGCGCTCTACAGAGTCAATGAAGTTTATATTCAGAGTCTGAACTGAGTTTGAGGTTAGGAAGAGGGATAAGTCGGTTTCAAGATTAATCTCAGAAACAGGTTTGGTTTGGCGCAGAAGACACATTTTTATTTTGGGGGTTGATGGATTGGATGTATTCAGATTTGAGGTTAGGGTTCCCACTGGGGTTGGATTTGATCTGCGATTGGGGTTGAGGTTAAGTTTGGTTTAAGTTTGAGGCTGATGTCACCGGAGGCCCCAGAGATCTCGCCGGTTCTCCACAGAGACCACTATAGAGACTGGGTTTCCCTGCGTTGGGGCCTAAGACGCCAGTCACCAGCCCTTCCACCCGGGGAAAGCCCCGGGCCAGCTGCTGGCCACCTCAGGAAAGAAACCGAGCTGCACTCAACCTCCGAAACTGACATTGAAACCACGATTGGCTCATCTGGGGCACGTCCCTCGTCCCTCGGTGCGGGGCAACGCTGTGACCCTGGCCCCGGGTCCCCGCGCCCTTCCCCTGCCTCTGCCCTGCCTGCTTCCTCCTTCCATCCTCTGTGTTCCAGTCTTTCTCTCTGACCTAAGCTTTTTTTTTTTTTCTGGTCCAACATCATTGGGGATTGAACCCAGGACCTTCACACTGAACGATATCCCCAACCTGTTTTTTTGAATCTTTATTTTGAGACAGATCTCTCACTAAGTCCTCAAGTTGCCTGGCTGGGCTCAAGCTTGCAGTCCTCCTGCCTCAGCCTCTGGAATGACAGGCCTGTGCCACCAGGCCTGGGTGCAGTACTGGCTTGTTTAAGATCTTGCTCTGTCATCCAAACTGGTCCTGAACTCACTGTGTAGCCCTTGGCTAATCTAGAACTCAGGCAGTCCTCCTGCCTCAGCCTCCTGAGTGCTAGGATTATAGGCGTGTGCCACCACGCCTGGTTCATGTGGTGCTGGGGGATCTTACCAGGCCTCTCCCTCCCTAAGCCATCCCCCATGCCTGGAGGACTGTTTTACATTCTGGCGTGGCTTTGCTGCGGTTGCTCAGTCCCTTAGCTCGGACCATGAGAGAAGAGGGAATCAGCAAGGAAAGAAGATAGTGAGAGAAAGAGGAACGGGGAAAACACAGAAAGAACAGGGGCCAAGAACGAAACCAAAAGTGATACTGAAGATAGGAAGGATAAAACCAGGCATGGGACACACGCGCCTGTCATCCCAGCCCTTGGAAGGCTGAGGCAGAGGGATTGCCCTGAGTCCAAGGCTGGCCTGGGCTTCGTAGTGAGTTCAGGACCAGTCTGGGCTACAGAGTGAACCTGCCTCTAAATCAATCAATCAGTCAATCAATCAGTCCTTACTGCTGGTCTCCATGCTGTCCTTCCCCCCACCACAGCCCTCAATTTCCATCCCCAAAGCATTCCTCATACAGATTCTAGGCTCAACTGGCTCTCTCGCTCTCTCTTTCCCTTTTATTCTTCCAATCCATTTCTTCTTTCGTTTTCTTTTCTCTCTCTTTTTTTTTTTGAGACAGTCTCGCTCCGTAGCCCAGCCTGGTCCTGACCCAACTAAGGAGCCTAGGCTGACCTTGGCTCATGGCAATCCTCCTGTCTCAGCCTCCTGAGTGCTGGGATCACAGGTGTGCATCATCACGCCTTGCTTGCTTGCTGGGGAACGGAACTCAAGGCTTGGAGCTTGCTAGGCAAGCGCTTTTAACCACTGAGCCATTCCTCCAGCCCCTTGTAGCTAGTTGAACATTTGAGCCTGCAGCTCTCCCACCATGTCCATTCACTCAAGATTCCAATTCTTGACTGGTCACTTCACAGTCATTCTTTGTTTTATTTGTTTTTTGTTGTTTTTATTTTATTTTATTTTGAGACACAGTCTCACTGTAGCCCAGGCTGGTCCTGAACTCACTATGGAGCCCAGGCTGGCCTTGGACTCAATGCAATCCTCCTGCCTCAGCCTCCTAAGTGCTGGGATGACAGGCGTGCACCACCCCGCCTGGCTTATGTGGTGCTGGGGAATCAAACTTAGGTACTTAGCGCTTGATGTGGCACTTTTTAGGCAAGGGCTTTAACTGCTGAACCATTCCTCCAGCTTGAGACTCAGTATCTGTTGACAGCTGGGAAATTGAAAGCCTGAAGGGAATAATCTCTGCTCTCTATAAACAAACAAGAACATGCACACTTTGTAAGAAAGCCTCATTGGTCAAAGTTAAGGTCATTTACAAGCTTGTCCAAAAATGTGAGTCACTGGACAATCTAATCTCTATAAAAGAAAATAGTGAGTAGGGAGAAATCTATCCCATAAGCAACACTGAGGAAGAGGAAAGTGTTTCATCGCTGGAATTTCACTGATACTCCTAACTCACAAGTTAGCAGGGAAGGGCCCGCAGGTAGCCCCACCCCCACCCCGTCCCGCGACGACGTTCCTGATGTTCCTGATTTAGGGAGAAGCTCCACCGGCTTCCAATTCCCTTTGTTCCTCCTCTGAATCCTGGTTACAGAAAACAGAATTAGCAGCATTTCGTAGGTTTTCAATGCAAGTTGCAGGTACCAGAGACTTTAAAAAATTTTTTCCTCCTAATATTTGGTGATAAAGCTTTTTAGAACCCTCCCTCTTGGGGCTAGAGGGATGGCATAGCAGTTAAAACACTTGCGTCGTAAGAGTAAGGCCTGAACTTCGATTCACCAGCACACACAAAACTGGGCTTGGTGGTGCATGCCTGAAATCCCAGGACTTGGGTGGCTGAGGCAGGAGGATTGCCTTGAGTCCAACTGAAGCTAGCCTGGACTACATAATGAGTTTAGGACCAGCCTGGGCTACAGAGTGAGACCCTGACTCAAAAAAGAAGAAGAAAATAAATAAATAAATAAATAAAATTATTCCTTTAAGTAAATGGAGGCAACTAGAGATCATCATACTTAGTGAAGTGAGTCAGACTCAGAAGGTTGAATATTGCCTGGTTCCTCTCTTATGAGAAAACAGAATATAGACAATTTATAGAATAAAATATATGAGATATTGGGGGGAGTAGGAGTGCCAGAAAGAGGGGGAAGGGAATGGATTGTACTGATGATGGGATATATATATGTGCAAAATTCTGAAGCTTAATATAAGCATTATATATCACATCTATATTCCAGTAAAAGTGGGAACAAAGTGGGAAAAATGAAATATAAAATTATCCCTTAGCCTGAAAGAGCTGTATTTAGGGACTTCTCTTTTCCTTCCCTTGTAAACAAAATAATTCCAATTTGAGAATAGGGTCATAATCAACACTTCTCTCTGCAAGCTTTTTTATTGAGGCAGAGTCTCACAGTCCACACCGGTCCTGAAATCTCTATGGAGCGCAGGCTGGCCTTGAACACACAGCAGTCCTTCTGCCTCAGCCTCCAGTGTGCTGTGATGACAGGCATGCACCACCATGCCCCGCTTATGTAGTGCTGAGGAATCAAACCCAGGGCCGTGAGCTTGGGAGGCAAGCATTGAACTGCGGAGCTATTCCTCCATCCGGGTGAACTATTTTTTAAAGTCCTGGTGGTTATGAAGAACAGGGCTGAGTACAGAAAAGCTCTAAAGTCTGAGGGTCAAGTTTTCCCCAGTCCCAGAGGATCTACCCAGGACTGCGTCTCCCTTGGGCTCCTGTTTACTCACCTGTAAGACATCAGGAGAAGCAGGCATCTCTGTCAGCTCTCCGTCACCCACATCATCAGGGTGTCCCCAAATGTGGCCCCTGCCTGTGGGACCCTGCCCCCACTTCAGGGCCAACAACCACGCCAGGAGAGGCGGAAACCCCAGACCTGCTGACACCGGGTGCCGTGTGCCACCCAGCCACCTGGAGTCACACTAGAGGAGCCTCATATTCAGTTCTCTTGAACTGATCCAGAGATAGGAATTTTGAGATCCTTGCCAGGGAAAAATATCCAAAAGCAATGACCTTAAACTTGGAAGCAGAGCTGTGTTGCTGACACGGGGCTCCATCTGCCGTTGAGCCATGGGATCGGGATTTTCCTCTCCTGGGCCAAAAGGCCACTTGAGGAATTTCCTCGGCCTCCTTCCTGCTCTCCTCCCCCCCCCCCCCTTAATCTGGGCTCCCTGCTAAATTGTGCCAACTGTGTGAAAAAAGTGAGAATGTGGTTGGCGGGCAGTAAACACAGCTGCTCCCAACAAACAACTTCCCAGAACAAGGGACTTCACCTGCACCCCACCCCTACCCGCCGCCAGAACCCCCCACCTGGACAGGTGGCACACAGGGGCTGGCACGCAGGGACTGGGCCAGCTGCTGGGTAACCTTACCGGTGGAGTGTCCCTGCTGTGCATCTTGGGTCAGTGCAGAGCTGAGAAAAGTTAGGGCTTGCCTCTGCCAAGAGGAGCATCCCATAAAGGAAGGGCAGGGGCTGGAGGAGTGGCTCAGTGGTTAAAGCGCTTGCCTAGCAAATGCTAAGTCAAGAGCTAAGTACCGGAGTTCGATTCCCCAACACATAAGCTGGGCACGGTGGTGCACGCCTAGAATCCCCAGTTCTGCAGCCTGAGGCAGGAGGATTGCCATGAGTCCACGGCCAGCCTGGGCTATACAGTGAATATTAACCTCAGGAAAGCCCTGATCTCTTGCAAGTTCCAAGGTATCCGTGAAGGGCCGAGGGTGTAGCCTAGTGTTAGAGAGCTTGTCTGGCATGCACAAGGCCCTGGGTTTGATTCCCAAGCATAGTGGTGCTCGCCTGTAATCCCAGTACTCAGGAGGCTAAGGCAGGAGGACTGCCTTAAGCTTGAGGCAAGGCTGGGCTATATATGGAGTTCAGGACCAGCCTGGAGTACAGAGCAAGACTCTGTCTCAAAAAAAAAAAAAAAAAAGAATAAAAGTGAAGTTTTTCTCTCCTAGTTAAGGGAAAGGCCACTGTTATCAATGTCTCAAGGTCCCTCAAAGAGATGTTAAAGAGGGCTGGAGGAATGGCTAAGTAGTTAAGGCACTTGCCTAGCAAGCACCACATCAAGTGCTAAGTACCCAAGTTCCATTCCCCAGCACCACATAAGCTAGATGTGGTGGCGCATACCTGTAATTCCAGCACTCGGGAGGCTGAGGCAAGAGGATTGCTGTGAGTCCAAGGCCAGCCTGGGCTCCATAGTGAGTTCAGGATCAGCCTGGGCTACAGAGTAAGACCCTGTCTCAAAAAAAATAATAAAAAATAAAAAGAGATTAAAAAAAAAAACAGGCAATAGGTGACTTCCCATGTCATCCCAAGGCTGGGCGTATCCTCCTTTCCACACACAGGCTATAGGCTACACTGTGTATTTAGACACACGGTTTCACTTTGTAGTCCAGGCTGGTCCTGAACTTACACATAGTCCAGGCTGGCCTTGAACTCATAACAATCCTCCTGCCTCCCACATGCAGGGATTACAGGCCTGCATGGCTACACCTAGCTAATTCTTACATGGTGCTAAGGCATACAAACCCAGGATCTTGCAATTGCTAGGTAAACGCTCTAACCACGGAGCTGTGCACCCACCAGATGTACCTGGCAGTGCAGAGCAGACGTGCCACGTGAAGTGTAAGTAGAGGGAAGAGAACTGGGGACGGGCAGCAGAGAGGAAGGACAGGGCGCCGTCCCGCTGGCTTGAGCCATCTCACCGCCTACTTAGATTGTCAAGATTTCAATATTTTGATTTTAAGATTCTACCAGGATAGACAGGGAAGTGACAGAGGGCACGTCTCGGCGAGATTTACTTACAACTACAGACCCCATCTGACCCCCCAAATGGAGCCTTTTATTTAGCTAGTTATTATTTTATTCTTGTAGAATAACAGGTCTTTGTCTAGAAATAGAGTAGACGCAGTGAAAGCTATGTGGGAGAGGGGCCCTGGTGGGTTGCCCCTGAGCCTTTCAGGCGGACTTTGAACAATTTTATATTATTTATTTATTTATTTATTTATTTATTTATTTATTTGGAGATAGAGTCTTGCTGTGCAGCCCAGGCTGGTCCTGAACTCACTATGGAGCCCAGGCTGGCCTTGGACTCAGGGCAATCCTCCTGCCTCAGCCTCCTAAGGGCTGGGATGACAGGCGTGTGCCACCACACCCGGCTTTCATGGTGCTGGGGAATCGAACTCGGGTACTTTAGCGCTTGCTAAGCAAGCACTTTAACCACTGAGCCATTCCTCCAGCTCCTCCATGTTTCTAAGAGGCCTGGAGAATGTGGACCAGGCTTCTCTCCTCTTTCCCTTTGCGATCATCCTCTTGGCAAACCACAGGAAGATGGCGGTTCGGGCTGAAAGGGACCCTGAGTCTTGTAAATGGGGGAAAAAAATAGGTTCTTACAGTTAGAAAATTCCATCTGATCCCTAACCAGACCCTAAAACTCTTACTGTAGTGCTGACACCGAGTTTGTGTCTCATGAAGTCAAAGAATGAAATCGTGGACCAAGGAGGCAAGTCGGCAGCATGGGTCGCTTATTTGTTAAGGCGAGAACGGGGGAATGAGAACCGGGGCCGGATCTTCCGCTCGCTGCAGAGGTCCTGCAGAAGTCAGCACGACAAGGTTCCTGGTCTGAGGGTTTTTATGCAAATGAAGAAGGGTGTCACTTGACTGAGCAGCCCAGGTGCTAAGGCCCTGCACCCGGGCAGTCCTGGCTGCCACTCACCAAGCAACTTGGTGGTTGTTTAGAAATTGGCTTAGGGTGCAGTCACATGGTCACGGGCAAGCCCGAGTTACAGCCAGATGTTATCCTACGTTCCCATGATTCTTCATTCCAAGAGGCCCCCTTCTCCCTAACTGCCTCTGTGCGCCCCACCTCCTGTCCCAGAACACAGCTGTCTCTGGGCCTTCTCCTGCCATCTGTTCTCTTACATCTTTTTTCCCCCAAGACAAGCCACAGAAACCAGAATTCTTCTTCCCCAAGGAAGTCATAGAAACTAGAACCCCTGGAGCAATGGCACAGTGCAAGTCCCTGAGTTCGATTCCCCGGCACAACACAAAGCTGGCCGTGGTAGCGCATGCCTGTAATCCCAGCACTCAGCAGGCTGAGGCAGGAGGATTGCCATGAGTCTGAAGCCAGCCTGGGTTCCATAGTGAGTTCAGGACCAGCCTGGACTACAGAGCGAGACCCTGTCTCAAAAAAAAGAAAGAAAAGAAAAGAAACTAGAACCCCTCTCTATAGCACAGAAGTACTAAATAAGCCGGCTCCAGGGGCACAGGCCTGTAATCCCAGCACTCTGGGCTGTTGAAAGAGGTGGATTGCAAATTCAAGTCCAGCTTGGGCAATTTAGCAAATTTATGAGATCCTGTCTCAAAATCAAAAACTAGGCTGGGATATATATAACTGAGTGTGAAGGCCGTGGGTTCTATCTCTAGTACCTCCCTGCCTCTGCAAAAAGGTAAAACCTCAAAATGTTCCTCAAACCATTCTCCCACCGTTCTATGTCAGAGCTGGTCATAAAGTTACTCTCTGATCCACCTTGTCTCATAGTAGAACACAAGATCCTTATCACAGATGGGTCCTGCCCCATATTCAGGAGAAAAGAACCCTTTCTGTTCAGTCACATTTCTACGTATCTGCTCATTCTTCATCAAATCTAAGCATTAAAAATAGACAGCAGCGCCCGGTCTTTGGTTCTTTGTTTCTTTATTTTGAAACAGGGTCTCACTATCCGGCCCACGCTGGTTTCAAATTTATGTTCCTCCTGCCTCAGCCTCAGGAGTGCTGGGATTTCAGGTATCAGACATATTCCATCACACCTGGCTCTCACCTTCCTTCCTTCCAATTTTGGTAGTCCTATAGTACTGGGAATGGAGCTCAGGGCCTCCCCACATGGAGCTGACCCCCAGGTCTTTCTGCTCTTGCTAAGTCACTCAGTTACCCAGGCTGGGTTTGAATCTGGGATCCTCTCATCTCAGCCTCCCTGACTGCTGAGATTACAGGCCTGTGCTGCCACGCCCACCTTGCATTTTCATTTCTGAAGGCTCCTCTATCACATAAAACTTATTTTTTTTTTCCAACACTGGGAGTTAAACCCAGGGCCTTCACATTCCCAGACCCACCTTTTCGTTTTTTCAAAAGAGGGCCTTCTTAAATTGGCCAGGCTAATCTTAAACTTGATTCAGCATGCCAGAACGTCAGGATTACAAGTATGCTGTCACTTCAAATGTTGGCTAAATAAATTTGGGGGCTGGAGCAATAGCTCAGCGGTTAATAGCGGCTTGCCTAGCAAGCTCTAGGCCCTGACTTTGGTTCCCCAGCACCACATAAAGCTGATTATGTTGGCACATGCCTGTTATCCTAGCCCTCATGAGGTGGAGGCAGGAGGACTGCCTTGAGTTCAAGGCCAGCCTGGTCTCCATTGTGAATTCAAGACCAGCTGGACTGCAGAGCAAGACCCTGTCTTTAAAAGAAATAAATAAATTTGTTATGCTGGTTCTTTTTTTTTTTTTTTTTTTTTTTTTTTTTTTTTTTTTTTTTTTTTTTTTTTTTTGTGAGACAGGGTCTCACTCTGCAGCCCAGGCTGGTCTTGAACTCAGGATAATCCTCCTGCCTCAGCCTCCTGAGTGCTGGGATGACAGGCATACGCCACCACGCCCAGCTTTATGTGGTGTTGGGGAATCGAATTCAGGGCCTTGCGCTTGCAAGACAAGAGCTTTAACAGCTGCGCCATTCCTCTAGCCCCTATGCTGCCTTTTGTTGTAGAAGCCAACCCCGACGAGGGTTGAAGGAACAGGTCATACTGTCTTCTCCCCGTAGAATGAATATAAATTTTACCTAAGACTAGTAGAACCTGAAAGGCAAAGTTGTAAGCCTCAGTGAGGCCCAGTGGTGCAGGCCTGCAATCCTAAGCACTTGGAAGGCTGAGGCAGGAGGATTGCCATGAGTTCGAGGCCAGCCTGGCTACATAGCGAGTTTAGGATCTGTAAGACCTTACCTCAAAAGGAAGAAAGAAAAAAGAAAAGACAAGCAGAAAGAACTAATCCACTTGGATCCTGGTTCGAGTGGTTGGTCATCTCCGGAAGGTGCTAACCTGGAGGAGCCTCAGGGGAACCTGCTGGAAACCCGAAAATGTGTAGAAGTGGGGGCTGAGCTCATGGCTGCACACAGGTGGAGACTTCCCTTGACTGCGCACTCAGAGGTGAGTGCCTTGCTGTACCTGAGTTACACTCAATTAAAGAGAAAGAGCAGGGAGTGTCGTTCCGTGGTGGAACGCAGGCTTAGCATGTGCCAAGTCTTGGTTCCATCCCTAACACCGGAAGGGAACAAACAAAACCCTAAACTGGGCTCAGTGGTTAAAGAGCATGCCTAGCAAGCACTAAGTACCCGAGTTCGATTCCCCAGCACCGCATAATCTGGGCATGGTAGTGCACGCCTGTCATCCCAGCACTCGGGAGGCTGAGGCAGGAGGATTACTGTGAGTCCAAGGCCAGCCTGGGCTCCATAGTGAGTTCAGACCAGCCTGGGCTGCAGAGCCAGAGCCTGTCTCAAAAAAAAAAAAAAAAAATTAAGCTGCTGGGGCACAGCCAGCACAGGCTTGTAAGCTCAGCACTCTGGGAGGCTGGAGCAGGAAGATTGCCAGGGGTTGGAGGCCAGCTTGGGCTACATATGAAGCTCAGGACCACCTTGGATTACTATTCCAACACCCACACATTTGAGGGTCCTAGCAAGGAAACTTCTTGATACAAAACCGACCAGATGATCTGCAAAGCACCCATCAGAGGACAGCATGATTTGAGCCACTGGGGACGAGGATGGGGAGTTCAAGAGAAGGAAGCAGGCCATTAAAGGCCTGCCGTTGGCCGGGGGTGCAGAGGCTCTCCGAATGATCGGCTTCAGGGAACCGTGCCTCCAGCCCACAGCGGGGCTGCTCCCTCTCGGGCTCCCCGAATTGCCCTGCCTTTCTCTAGAACTGCTAGGCCTGACCCCACTCCCAGTGTGCCCGGGCCCACGGTTCCCCTGACCCCACTCCCTTTCCCAGAACTCAGGTGCCCGAGTCCTCAGCCTGCGGTTCTCCCTAGGCCTCAGCCTTTCCTGCCTTCGACTGAAACAGCAGCATCTTCTAAGCCCTGGGGGCTTCCCCAGGCCCCAACCCCGACCTAGAACCCGCCCGCCGCCTGCCACGCGGCCACTGCCGCTTCCTCTATAAAGGGACCCAGCGCCCGGGGCCCAGGAGCCCCGCACATCAGGTGAGGTTCTCCTGCCCCGCGTCCCTGCGCTGCCTGGCATCTCGCTCCAGCCTGCAGCAGCCTGGCCGGGCCACTACTGCTCCTTGGCCCCCGGGGTCCCCGGGCTGCTGGGGGCACGGCCCTGGTGGCCGTGACTTTGGTTTGTTCTGTCTCCATTTGTCCATGTTTCTGTCTCTCTGTCCTTGTCACCCATTCTCTGATGCTGTGCCATCCTTCCTCCTTTTCGTCTCTGCCCCCTGTGCCCACCCCGCTCACCTTGGGCTGCCCCCTGCCTGCACCGTGCGCCCGTCTCAGTCACCCTGTCCCTCAGGGCGGTTGTCTCCACGGGTCGTCTTCAGGGGCTGGCGGGCGGGAGGCCTGTCTTCCGCTGGGCGCCCCGCCCCATGCGCTCTCGCTCCCCGCAGGCTGTCCCCATGCTACCCTGGAGCCGGCTGTGCCTCCCGGGGGTGCGGGGCACCCCCCTCCTCTTCCTCCTGGGGCTGCTGCAGGTGAGGCACTGGGAGAAGGGGGGCTGCTGGGGTGGCTGGGGTGCCCAGGGTGACCTGGGTCCTTAGACTTCTCTCAACTCTTCTCTCCTAGGGGCTCCCTGGTGCTGACCTCAAACCCCCAGGGGGTGGCTGGACTGCCCACCAGCACCTCCAGAAGCCTGTCAACCATGGCATCCTCAAGCCTGCTGCTCACCTTGTTGGTAAATTTCTACCTGACCTCCCTGCCTCATGGCCCCCAGCTCTTTGCCCATGACCCCTACCCAGGGACCACAGTGCCCACCCTGTCTCTCCTCCCACCTTCCCCTGCCCTGAAGACAGGGACAGCCCACTCCACCTGTCCCCTGTCATCCCCTAGGAATCCAGCTGTTCCCTCTCTGCATCCTCGGGGATGGGGACCTCTGACTTAGACCCTTGACCTCCAGCCTCCCCCCCCAAACCCCCCACATGGCTCTTCCTAGGGGACCCAAGCGTCCAGAGCTCGCTGCACTGGAGAGCGAACACGGACCACGCCTTTCTCCAACATGGCTTCTCTTTGAACAACAACTCCCTGCTGATCCCCACCAGCGGCCTCTACTTCGTCTACTCCCAGGTGGTCTTCTCCGGGGAAGGCTGCTCCCCCAAGGCCAGGGTCAACCCTCTCTACCTGGCCCACGAGGTCCATCTCTTTTCCTCCCAGTACCCCTTCCACGTGCCCCTCCTCAGCTCCCAGAAGTCCGTGTGCTGGGAACCCCAGGGACCCTGGGTGCACTCAGTGTACCAAGGGGCTGTGTTCTTGCTCTCAAAGGGGGACCAGCTCTCCACCTACACAGAAGGCTTCTCCCACGTGTTCTTCAGTCCCAGCAGTGTCTTCTTTGGAGCGTTTGCTCTATAGAACTTGGAAAAATCCAGAAAGAAAAAAATAATAATTGGTTTCAAGACCTTGTCCCTGTTCTGCCTCCATCCTGCCTGGTCCAAGGTCACACCGCCATCTCTCTGTGGCCCACCCCAACAGCCTCAAGTCCTCACTCAAGTCACCTGGAGCTTTCAACGAAGGAATTTTGGACTGGGGGCATAGCTCAGCGGTTCAAGTGCTTACCTGTGGAAGGCACTGGGTTTGATTCCCCAGCACCACATAAAGATTAGCTGGGCATGGTGGTGCATGCCTGTAAATCCCAATGCCTTGAGTTTAAGGCCTGCCTGGCTCCAGGGTCTACACCTGAAACATCTGGGTGCTCAGCTGAGGATTTCAGGCTTGCCTAGAAATTCCCAGGGCAGAGCTATTCACCTGACCTACTGGCTTAGGTGAACCCTTGACCTGGACATGGAGAAGGGACAGATAGATGGCAGCACTCAGGTGGGTGACTGAAGGCAGGGAAGGGGGACTATTTATAAAGGAGGAAAATTAAATTATTTATGTAGAAAATAGAGAAAAGAATGGGGGCTGTGAGTGTAGCTCAGCAGTTAAGACACTTGCCTAGCAAGTCCAAGGTCCTGGGTTCAATTCCCCAACAACACATAAACTGGGCGTGGTGCACACCTGTAAACCAAGGCCTTGGGAGGTTGAGACAGGAGAATTGCATGTATTAGTGGACAGCCTGGGCAACACGGTGAGTTCAGGACCCACCTGGACTAAAGAGAAATTTCCTGTCTCAAAGAGAAAGTTCCTGTCTCAAAGAGAAAGTTCCTGTCTCAAATGAAAAAGAGAAAGCAGAAGGGAGAGAGTTAGGATCAAGAAAGAGAGGAGGCATAACCCCGGGACAACTCCCTCAGAAAGAGGCAGAAGTAGATGTGAGGGACCAAGGGTTCACTAGGAGGAAGTGAAAAGCTCCAAGAGGCTGGGGATATAGCTCAGTGGTTAGAGCACTTCCCTAGCAAGTGCAAGGGCCAGGGTTCGATTCCCCGCACCGCATAAAGATTAGCCAGGTGTGGTGGTGCACAACCATAATTCCAGCACTAGGAAGGCTGAAGCAGGAGGATTGCTGTGAGTTCTAGGGTCATGTAGCCTATGTGGTGAGTTCAGGACTAGCATGGACTACAGAACAAGACACTGTCAAAAGGAAGAGAGAGAGAAAAAAAAAAATCTCCAAAGGCCAGCCATGTTTAACTCAACACCCACGAAGAACATCTGTATTTTCAATGAAGCCCAATAAACCTCTTGTCTCTGAAACCTGGTCTGCTTTTGTATGGCTGTCTGTGGGGGGAGACTTTCCCAGGTCTCTTTAAGGAACAGGGAGGCCTGTCGCTTCTTGGCCTAAAGCATCTGAGAAACAGAGGCCTCAGAGGAGTCAGGGGCTGCAGGCAGAATAAAGGGACCCAAGGAGTACCAGGGACCCAGGGTCAACTGGCAGGAGCCAGGCTGCCTTGATAGCTGGAGGGAGCAAGGATGCACAGGAAGAATAGGGGGGCAGGTAGAGTGGGTGAGGACCAGGAGACTTCTGGGAGCTCAGGCCACATACAGTGGTTCTGAGGAATGAGGCCTCTGGATAGAAATATCCACACCCAAGGGTGGGGGGTGGTGCCCAGGGCTATAGGGGTGGTGGGAACCCTTCGAAAGACATGGGTCTCTGAGGACAGGGTCCCCACAACCAGGGACTATGGAACTGCAGTGCACGCTGGAGAGAGCAGGCCACAAAGCCGGGGCCCTGTGAGGTAGTGGAGGGGCCTCATATTTCCCTGGAAACCAAGACTGAAAGCAATCGTGGGAGTCCCGGATCAGAAGAAAAGGAGAAGGCCTGGGTGGCGTGAGGTCTGTGAATTCCCAGGACTGATTTCACTCCCTGTGGGGCTGTCCCAGGCCTGTCCCTACTACCTTCACCCAGCCCTTCCTGAGGCCCCCAGGGTACCACCCTTGCCAAGCTGCCCAGCCCCCAAGTTCCTCCCTCAGGGGACCCAGCCCGGGCTTCTCTCCCCATCCTGTCACCTCCCCCCTTCGAGGACTCAGCTTTCTGAAGTCCCTCTCATTTCAGACCCATGTGAGTCCCATGTGGGAACCAGAGGGAAACAGAGCACAGTCTCACATCCTCCCAGAGAAACAGACACTAGGTGTTGGGCAGGGGAAACTGGGGACCCACTTCCAGGGTCCCACTCGCATCTTGGAATCTTACCCAAGGAGCTCCCCCAGAACCCAAGGAGGGAGGGTGAGGGCTATTCTGATGCTGGGTGTCCCCAACTTTCCAACCCCCCACCCCCGTGATGGAGAAGAAACCGAGACAGAGGTGCAGGGCCCACTACCGCTTCCTCCAGATGAGCTCATGGGTTTCTCCACCAAGGAAGATTTCCGCTGGGTGAATGCAAGCCTCTCCCCGCCCGGCCCTCCCTTCCCCTCCCCTTTCCCCTGGGCTATAAAGGCGGCTGCTTGCACACCAGCCAGCAGAAGCTCCTTCAGAGAGGACACCAGGGCACCAGCCAGGAGGGACAGAAGCGACTCCCGATCCCCCTGGGACTAAACACCAGCTAGAGTCCCTGTCGCACCCTCTGCCTAGGACCCCACAGCTCCTGCCCAGGGCGCCATGAGCACTGAAAGCATGATCCGGGATGTAGAGCTGGCGGAGGAGGCGCTCCCCAAGAAAGTGGGGAGCCCCCAGGGCTCCAGGCGGTGTTGGTTCCTCAGCCTCTTCTCCTTTCTGCTCGTGGCGGGGGCCACCACGCTCTTCTGCCTGCTGCACTTCGGGGTGATCGGGCCCCAGCGGGACGAGGTGAGTGTCAAAGAGGGGTGCGGACAGGGGCGCTGGAGAGGGAACCACGCAGCAGGTGGGGGAAGAGAAGAAGGAGGCAGCAGGCTTGCCACGGGCAGGTGATAGAGATCTGGAGATGCAGGTGTGGGCAGGAGAAGCTGTGAAGATGGCAGAGGAGAGAAACTGAGGGATGGAGATAAGGAGGGGTGAGGAAGAGATAAGGAGAGAATTGAGGGAAAGATAAGAAGTGTAGATAGCCCGGGGGGAAGCAATTTAGTGTAATCGCTAAGACGGCCAAAGGGC
>PVKB01006537.1:0-58942 GCA_004027205.1 Ctenodactylus gundi
TGATCAAAATAAATTATGCACGAATGCAAGGGCCAGATTGGAATCTGCTATTGTGTTTATCGAATATGATCTAATTAAACAAAGAATAATGTCAATAGATAAGTATGATGCTCAGAAATAGAGTGGTCAGATTTTGAAAGGAAACCCTTGTCTTTTATTGTCATCTCTCTCATGTTTTTTTTTCAGATTTTTTCCTTCCTTTTAAAATATTTTATAAAGATTGTATTCATGTATATATTTTTGAATACCAGTCTTTTGGAACTAATTCAACTGGAAAATATAATCTCATACTTGGCTCTGGTTGCATTTTTTTGTACTTTTATCTGTCTACTTCTCCCCTCTATGCTATTTTATTTACTCTTTCTTTTCCTCCAGTTTCAGTTCATTATCTATTACATTTTACACATACGGCTTTACAGATATGAAGGTGAGTTTTATTTTTTTAGTTCTAAAATACATTGGAAGCTGCCTTGTCAGTATAAAGTTGTTTGTGAGTGTATGAACAGTGGGAAATATTCTATTTTTATATTTACATTGGGAAAACATTGTGTACTTTAAAATAAGTAGAAAAATGCTGCAGGAAATATTTCTGTAATATATAATTAAAATGAGTAAATGGAGCACATATTACCATCAAAATATCAAATATATTTGTAGGTAAAATTCGTAAATTTGGTGCTGTTAAAGGCAAACCTCCCAAGTACCATTTGGCATAATGAGAAATTTTCACTAATGCCTAAATTTGAATAAAAATTGTTTTATCACTAATTGTTAGGAGAGAAATTTAATATACACTAATTAAAAATAACTCAAGCAAAGACGATGAGATTTTCTTGATTTCTAATTTCAGAGGTTTTTGTTGAAGGATCATTAAAACTCCTTTTGTGCAATGAAATTACAAAGAAAAGAAAGCAATGTAATTAAAATGTTTTTAAATTATGAGTTTGCTAAAAACTGTGCTCCACAAGAATATCAAATAGACTGAAAATTAATTTTAGATTTTGTTCATCTTGGACTGTTTTAATTTACATTGATATTAATTAACAGTACAGAGTTCATAGATCTCATATTTATGCTCTTCTAAAGACATAATTTTATTACTAAGGGCTATATTTAAAGTGGTGAATATTAAAAATCATTAAATTTTCACAGTATATCCTCATTTGTTTATTGAATAATATTTTAAAGAGTCACCATTTATTAAAAGTACATTATTAAAAGAATATGTGTGTAGTTCTCACATTTATGATTTCACAGACATTCTTACAAAGGAGAAATGAAAGTAGGCATATTGCATACATATAAATGGCATGAATTAAATGTGATACAAACTGTCCTGATTTAAGATAAAGAGGATCAATCATTTCCCATTTATTGTATGAGTTAGAATTGATGTGCCTCAGTTAACCATAACCTTATCTTCGCATGCCTCTTTTAAGCTTCAGTTGGCATTTACACTATTTGAACCAGGAATTTACCTTTCAGTGTGTGTAAGTACTTCAGCATTGTTATTGGCACCTATATGAAGGCTATTTTTTAATTGTTACTACAGATACTTGCTATATATTTTCATTGATACATTGAGTGGTGTTAAAATGCATGCTTTGGCTAGAGAGATCGTACAGGTTCTTATCCTTGAATAAAAAATACATAAAACTGGCAAAATCTGACACCTTCACACAGAGGAAGCCCCATTTTAGGTTTACAGATCTGTTTCGTGTTGGTTCCCAACTAGAAGATTCTGAAAACCGATGTGACTAGATGTTTGGCTGGATCCTCCTATCATATTATTGTGACCTCTACCTCAGAGTGACACTTTCTTGCAGCTTGTTCCTAGAAATGTCACAGGACAGTTAGTGAGAACATCACTAAGGTTTTATGAACAGATTGCTTGACTTTGTGTTTTTAGTCAATGTTTGTATCTTAAGAATTTGGAATGAGACTTGCAGTATTTGTAACATAGCAGCTGGCACTGAGATTGTTGAAGAGAGAATACACAACTCCCACCTACCACTAAGTGCCAGAGGCTACCAGTATTTACCCAAATAACCAACACTTGCTGAAGCCAAATAGGCATAATTCCATTTGCCACAACCAGATGAGAAGAAAATCTTAACCAAGGTGCAATGCAAATCACTAAAATATGGGAAGCACAAACAACTTTGCCAGAACATTTCCTTTAACCATAGTAGTGGCGGTCTCTTTTTGGAACCGCCTAGGAGCATGAGTCCTCTTCAAGCTTAGATAAGAGATCAGCTGACAAGAAGAATGGAATACATTTCCAAGTTCCTGAAAAGTTTCCTATTCTTGACAAGATTTCAATGAAACAGAATTCAACCATAGTCTTGGAGTTCCAAGCAGAAGTGTAATAGTATTAAAGGTAAATTCTCCAAAATTCACATTTTTAAAAGACTTGATTCTAGAAAGATTTGTCAAAGGAGGCACTAACTCCTTTAGTGCTAAGCTCCGGTAGATTCTTTGCATAACTGAATAATTAGGCTGCACTTCAAAATCTATTCTGTGTGCCTTGGCTACACTCTCTTCCCCATGTAACTACCGCTTAACATCTGTCCCCGCTGTTACTTGCATATGCAATATATGACCAGGAGGACCATGTTCCCAGGCTCCCATATAATGTACGGAAGCTTCCTGTGACTATACCTTACCTTTTTTCTTAGTTACTTGTTTGTTGCTGTGACTCGATACCCGATAAACACAAATTTAGGTGAGGAAAGTTTATTTCAGCTCACAGTTTCAGATGCTCACAGTCCACTCAGGGGTGGCCGGCAACAGTGGAAGTACATGGCAGAGGCAGAGGTGGAGGCAGCTTCTCACGACATCACACACAGAAAGCCAAGTCAAGGCAAGTTGAGTCTAGTCCTCCAAGGGAGGAAGGAAGCGGCTTATATTTACATCCAGGTCTCATTCCCAGTGATCAGTCCCTCCTGGATCCAGGTGTGGAAGTGGGGTAAACCCCCACTACACACCTGTAATTCAATTTATGTGCCTGTAATCTACCCCTCCAGACTAGGCCCCAATCTCCCAACAGCACATGGTTCCATAGACAATCTATAACATTCAAATACATGAGACTTTTGGGGGACATTCCAGATCCAAACCACAATACCTTTCTTACAGTTACTCTGGATACATTTTCAGCCTTACTAGGAAAAACCTTCACTTTCTCACTACAGTTAGTTACATTTTTACCTATGTAAAATCACTGTCCCAGAAACTTATTTCTTCTTTCTTTTACGAAGCCATATTTTTCCATTCTATTGGGGGTAGAATATCCCTTTTTACTTTTCCAATCCCAAAAGCATGTTTCTCTTGATTCTGTAACTAAATACAGTCATAAATCTAGAATCTTCCATCTTCTCTTCCTGTTTATAACATCCAATAAAATTGTTTACTTCTTTTCCTTGGAGCACATCTTTTGCCATTTTTATAGGCAACCAACTTTCTCCATTACGTCATAGTTGTCTAACTGATAAAACACTAGGACAGATACTTTAACCTTAACAAATCCATAGCTGAACAAAATTCCTGTTGTTCATTTCTAAGCTTCATCTTTTCACAATCTTTTCAATCTAAATCATGACTTCACTCTCACAAAGACATAAAACTTAATGCTGTATTTCTCGTTTTTTTTCTCCTGCACTCCATATTTTAAGGTGCCTGTAAATTCTATAGGACCCAACTTCAAACTACAACTGCAAAGTGATTAGAGTATTACCAAGGTCTTCCTGGACAAAGACATCATTACCTGTTTTTGCTGCACACAGATCCTAATTTTCATACTTTCTGAAGTCCATTCATTGTACTCTTTACTTTAAGCTTAGGAAATAACAGCAACTTTTCGTAGACTTCTCAATTATTTCCTTAACAAAATATTTGTAAGAGTCTGAAAGGTCTCAGCACATACTTCATGTCATTAAAAATTAGTCATTCCTTTTACCACTTTCATCCTTTCATCTGTTAGAATCTCTTTGTTATTGTTATTCTTCTTAATAATGCAAAGGAAGCTTAATGTAACATGCCTTAGGTATATCTCTAGTAGCATTATGTCTTGACATTTTATCAAGCACAAAATTGCATAGTATTTTCACACTAAAATTTGATGAAGATGATTCCTAAATTGTTGATATCCCTACACAGAGAAAAACAAAGACCTCATCTGTGGACCTCAAACAAATTCATTACAGTCTGGATGTGATTTTCAAGGTATTATATATTTCTATTGGAAGAACAATCTCTCTTTTAGATTCTAGAGTGAATATTAACATTATATTTGGAAACAAAAGTGAATACTAGCATCATATTTAGAAACGTGTATTGAAGGGTTTTTCCAGGCCATCTCTCATTTGATAGGCTGAAACATAAATGATCTGAGACAAGACGCATTATCTAATTGATTAAGGAAACTTTCACAAGGTGATTTATTTTCTGATTTAAAAACATGTCTGTTGAGTGGCAATTACATATGTGACAGATTTCAACTAGTTTCCCCTTCCCTTTTTTCTTTTGTAAGTTTAGAGAAACTAGATTACTCTTTTGTGGCATATTTAAAACTTTAGATATGTTTTTGTCTCATCCAAAATACCGGAAGGCCATTCCACAGCACGTACAGCAGTGTTATTCTGAGATTGTGACAATAGAGGTCAGCAAAGTACTAGGGATTGTGATTTCACAGGAAGAAATCAAATCGGCAGTGGAATGCATAAAGTAAAAATAATAAAATAAGAAAAATGCATTTCAAACACATATGACTTATTTAACTTCAGTTACATATCAAAATACTGCATTTTCATAAAGTAGAGAAAAATGAAAGAGGTTTTTTAGCAATGGATGAGTTTGGCATGGAAACTGAAAATCGTTTATGGGCTATGAGCATGTGGTTAAAATTTAAACTTTCTGTTTCTGGTGAGAGTTTTATAAAAGAAACTTTGAGAAAACACATATTTTTAAATTTATTTCTCAATTTTTTGTTATGACCTTTGAATGTTAATAGTAAAGAATCTACTCACGTTCCATGAATCTCTTTTACAGCCATATAATGAAATATGTGTGGTTAATTTATTACATATTTTTATGAGCCCAAGTGTAATCAATTAAAAGGAGGAGCGTGCTTAGTTCATGACCACTTCTTGGTAGTCTGACAGATCTGCTTCTCAAACAGCAACTTTGATTGAATTTCATTGATGCCCTAGAAGAATGAAGAGCAGACTGGAAAAAAGTCAATGTGTTGCAGACTTTCTTCCAGTATAATTTATAACAGTGTAATATAGACTTATTTTCCATTGACAAAATAAATATCGGCAAAAATATTGAAATCCGTTTAATTAAATTAAAGTTGAAACTATGAGTTTATTTTTATCTTAAAAAGTTTAGATGGGTCAGTGAAATAACCTTCAAAGCACAATGACCCTCCAAAAAGGGGGAGGATCAGTAAAAATTGAAGGGAAAAAAAATCTGTTCAACACATGGCAGAACTTACTGCATGGGTTATAAAAAAGAGCATTTATTAAAAGTAAAGTTTTTATATGTTTTACCAATTTTAGTAGTTACACACTTTGAAACCACTAAAAGTAAAGAATTGAAGTTCTCTATCTTTCTGCCAAATCTAATGTTAATACATATATTTAAATTTCTTAAATCATATCATATGTTGTTCAGATTATTTTCATGTTGGGTAAGGAATGAAAGAATAACCTGATAATTTCATAACAAACAGCTTGGCAACTTTTTACATTTTAAAGATTATGTTGTGATGCTGCTGTTTTTGTTTTGTTTGTGGAATCTTATTCTTTTTAATTTATTTATTCTTTACTCATAAGAGACGGGGTCATTACCAAGAATCTGGTCCATGTTTATGCTAGAAAGGAAAAACGACAGAATTCAGTTGATTTCAATAAACACACTCAATAATCATTAATGTGGAATATTTGATATAATATGTATTTACTAATGGGTAATGAAATAGGCACTGTCCCCTGTTTTTATTCATTGTAGACATAATTTACTGCCATCTACTTTCAATCGATTTGTTGTTGATCTTTTTCTTCATGAAATCTGACAATTATTCAGATAGAAACAGGACACTTAAATAATAGTGGTAGTGAATTTAGGCTAGTAGTTTCAGGTATTAAATGCTCTGCATGACTCTTTTCAGTGCCATCAGTTGTAAGTCCCGGTTGTGCACAACCTTTACACTTACAAAGAATTTAGACAGGAACAAGAACAACATGGGTGAGTATCATCAACTTTAGTCACTGGTCACAAATGGAGCTGGCTTCGTGAAATTAGAGGAAAAAAAAAAGTGTACACATACTTTATGGTAGAAGCTTTGACCTAAGTAGGTTGTTTCTACGGTTAGTTTAAAAGATATTAAGACCAAGTCACTAGACCTAAATCTGAGGACTGATTCAGGCTAGCCATTTATTTGTGAATCAAGCTAGAGATTGAGTAGTGGATTAGATTGTAGGATTATTGTACAATACATTTTATTTTCACTGACTCTTTTTATCCTTATTCTTTACTCCCAAGTAAGCATATGCATATGTATGTGTGTGTGTGTATGAGTGTGTGTGTTAATAACCAAAACAAATGGTGAATGCTTAAAGTAAAAAAAATAATAGAGTAAAAGACACATTGCCATTAACACTCCTTCAAAATACTCTTCTTCTTTTTGAATACTCTTATCCCTTCGCTCTTTCCACTTTCTGGAGATCCTCTTCCGTGAATGTCTTCACAAGTGTGATCAAAAGTGCATAAATGCTGCTACCCCGAGGCATCCACTGGAACTGGGGGGTTTTAAGCATAGGCTGTGCCCTCATTTGCCTTGTTTCTCGGATCTGGCACCATGTGACTTCTGGCTCTTTCATAGGCACAATTAGAAGGATTCAGAACATAGAAATATGAGATCAGTGTGTTTGTGGCAAGAAGAACTATTATGATGGAAATAAATGACAGTGTGTCTTTTACTGTAGTAATTAAAACAGGCACTGTGCTTTTAATCATATTTTGTATATAGATTCAAAAGTAAATACACGATCACTGCACATTTATAAAATAAAAAATAGAAGTAAAAGACTTAAGAATAAGAAAATTGAATAAAATTAACCTACATCGTCCAGTTAGGTCAATTTTGCTACTGCTTCATTCTATTTGGAGCTTAAATATAAGATCTTTTGAACTGGGAATGAGCTTAGTCACCTGAAAATACCAGTGGGGTGAATAGTTCAACACAACTGTAATACACTATTTTGATATATTTGGAACCAAGAACAATAAAAAAACCTTTTCAAGTATTTCACTAGAAGCATTAATGGAGCTGTTCTCTCTTGGTAACTCCCAAAGTGACAATAACTTAATAATGAAGATAAAATTTCAAATTAAATAATAGTATCAACTAGCAACTGAGTAAAGACTAACTTTTATGATGAATATGGTGAGTTTCTTTGTGTAAAATGTTCCAAAGAAGTGAAAGTTGTTTTTATTAGTTTTACTTAGAGTTCCAAAAGCTCTCAGAATGAAACACTGTGCTGGTTTATTTGAACTGTTTTTTTCCCATCTATTCTCCTTGACATCTCCTTAGATATCTGAAATCTTTGCTTAGATTTCACCCTCACTTTGGGAACTTTCTGATAGCTTTGCTACCAGGCTCCACTCTGGTCCAGTCTCCAATACCTGTGTTCTTGTTCTAGTTTTGTTTTTTACACCACTGTAAGACTCAGCTTTTCAGAAAAATTTGATTCCTGTTGAATTTTGAAACTGTCAGCAAAGTAAGTATAGTTAAACTCATTAGAGGACTGACTGTTTGCCGGAATGGAACTTAGGTATTGCTAAGAAGTTCTTCACTTGGTGCAGATGCTAAGATCTTTCAGTCTCCTTGTGAATTTTCTTTCCCTTTCCATGGCAACCAGCTTCAGTTTTTGATGTGACAATTTAAAATTTTCAAAGTAAAATTTAAAAATTATAAGCAGAGAAAAGAATCTCTGGTTGTACAGTGACTCAAATACTGTACCTATTAATGTATTTCAATGTCATCTACTTGTTCTTCTATTTCAGTTTTTTGATATCTGATTTTATGGTGTGATTATTTTTTCATGGCATTATAGCAAAATTCTTTTTAGAGTAGTATAAGGCAGAGTTTTGAGTGTGAATGACTGATTAGTGGGCTAGAAAATGTAGAAAAAAGACCCATCGTATATGTAGAGGGTCCAACCCATAGGTTGGCAGCTCAAACTACATAAAGAGAAAGGAAGAAGGAAAAGGAAGATGGCTATCACTTTTTTTTTTTTTTCCTGGAGAGCTCAGGCCTTTGCCATGTACTGTAGGCATCAACTCACTCCCATCTCCACTTCCTTGATCTCCACCACAGAATCGTTTCATTCTCCGGTCTAAGCCTTAGCCTGTGGATGTTGCTCCCCACCACAGACTCAAGACTCACACCGGTCGCCTTCGAGTCTTGGACTAGGGTTCTTCTACCTCATGTGTGACCAACTACTGGACCTTCCGACTCCCTAAGGTAGCCATTTTATTTTCTTTGTTTGGACTTCTATGCCATCCTAATAAGTCCCTAATTAATATGTATCTTAATAAATATATCTGCGTATGTGTTTGTGTCTGTATATAATTTATATTAATTCTATTTCTAAAAGAATCCTAATACAATAATTTCTGAATATATATGTATTTTTATATATTAATAATATAAAATTTAGATTGTTATTCCTAATTGTATGGTCTTTTCCAGCAGCCACATCACCTTTGTTACATGGCATCCTTGTTAAAATATAATCCTTGTAGCACCATTGATCTTTCCAAAACTTTTCCATGTAGCCTCTCCATTACAAAAAAAAAAAATCATTAACTTGTTATGTAACTACAGCTTACATTTTATTTTTTTTCATTATTAAATCTAATATCTTAACCTAAGTATTGGAGAAATTGCTCATACTCTTTTTTATAAATAGTGTAAAACAATGAAAGACTCATACATATTTTACAATAATCAACATTAAAACCCAGAACCTTGAAATATGGCAAACTCTTTTCAATATACTCTTAGTTTTATAGATTTTAGGTTTGGTTTTCTGTATAAATTTACAAAAATCATGCATTCCCTTAAAGACTTGATAATGACATGTAGCCAGGTAAATCTACTCAGCACGTTCCTCCGTAGCGTGATTTCCATGGCCAAGCAAAGAAGGACCATTCCATTTGTGCGTGACCTATTTATACAACTGTGCCATATTAACAAAGCAATTACATTGGCCTGGGTGATTCATGGGACGAATTAAAGCATTAAATAAAGTGTTATTGTAGTCATTACCCTTCATTGTATTGGGCACTTTCACAGCATTATACACATATTATGCAACATAAAGTTAATAGGGAAATCATATTAACCATGTTGCCGCTTAGTTACTATTTATGTAGATGAATTTCCTCTGGTGTTTTAGGTGGCTGAGTAAGTGTAATCTAGCATTGAAACCTTTACTACAGAGTATTAATTTCTCACACTGTGTTTAGGATTCCTGCCCAATCCCCCAGGTCAGTAATTCAGAGTGATTCCATTTGCTGGCATGCTGCAATGCTTACCTGCCCAGTCCTTTTACAATTCATGCACTATATACAAGAGCGATTGTCTCAATCAAATTTGTTTTTAGAATAAATCTTAAAAATACTTTCCATATATGCACAATTATAAATGTGCGTAGATACAGGCATATGCACATACATGAGTGCCTTTTATATGAGAAAGATGAATTAGACAAACATCCTATTTATTTTCTTTTAGTATGCACACACTGAACACAGTAGCTCTAATATCCCTTTGTTACATTTACAAGTGACCTAGCCCCGTTTCTCTAGGTGACAGTAAACTTGGTTTGACAACAGTAATGGAAAAATTGCATTAAGCATCTAAGATTTTCTGACTGCTCATTACAGTAATTTGTATAAGTTTGTAGTGAGATATCTTAAGATTAGTAATAGTTTACTATGCACCAATAGGATTTCATAAAATATTTTATTAGTGAATTCTATAAGGCATTCTAAAATATATGAATATGGAAACAATTTATCACCACATAGAAAACAGCTCTCTTCCTTTTAAAAATTTTTTCATATATATATTGAGATAGCGTCTCACTCTGTAACACAGGCTAGTCCTGAATTCACTATGTAGCCCAGGCTGTCACTGGACTCGTGGCAATTCTGCTGCCTCAGTCTCCCAAATATTGGGATTACAGGCATGTGTTACCATGCCTGGTTTCTGTGGTACCTGGGAATCAAACTTAGGGTCTCGTGCTTACTAGGAAAACACTTTAACTGCTGTGCTATTCCTTCAGACCTCTCCTATTGTTTTTATTTTAAATATTTTTGTGATTTTATTTTACATATATCTATAATCAACACTATCATTTCTAATAGAAAAAAATACATGGCAAGCTAATACTATGACTAACAATAAGTTGGCAAAATATTCTTCAGTTTGCTGTTTCTTTTCAGGATTGAGCTCTCCTGTTGAGGACAAATGAGTTGAGCACTTGCTTTTTGGTTATTAAAAGATGTTTGCATGAAAACGGAGGGACACAAAGTTAAATAAAAAAAAAACAAGTCTGAGATTGCTAGATTCATGTGTGGAAACATGTAGTACCTATTTCAGGCACTAGAGTTATATGTATAAATATGATGTAAATTACTTACTCTATTGCCCTACAAAAATAAAATTAACTCATGAAATTTTAATTTCGCAGCTTTTGTCACTACTATTGTCTTTTTTTGTTTTTATCCGCATTTTAATCTTACACAATCTGCCATTCTGTGAAAATAAATTCTAAGGGACTATGGGCTATTAATTGGTAATTTTCCAAACATCGGTAGAGAAAAATAGTATTCTTTTTCTCTTTAAGCCTATAAAACTTTAAAATGTAATTTCATAAACACAAGTATAGTGATTTGAAATTCATCACTGTTATTTAACTTATAAATAGTAGAAATACTGGCCCAAACATTTAGACAATAGAAATAAATAAAAGATGTTCATTAAAATAAAAAAAGTCAAATTGTTTCTATTTGCAGGTGATCTGCCTCTGGGCAAGGTGAAACTTAAAGACTCTACCAGAAGACTTTTTGAAGTAATATATCAATTCACTAAAATTTCAGAATACAAAACCAGCATCCCCAAGTCAGCAAATGAATAACAAATCTATTGATAATTTAATAAAGAGGACCATCTCATTCACAATAGTGGAAAACTATCCAGGACTAAATTTAATAAATAGGTGAACAATCTCTAACAATGAAAATGACAAATTAACAATGAAGTAAATTGTTTACCATGCAAAAGCGAAAGATTTCAATGGTCATGGATTGCGAATATAAATATTATTAAAATAATCATACTAGCAAAAGCAATCTACAGATCCAACAAAATTCCCATCAAAATATGGATGACATTCTTGACAGAAATAGAAAACATTTGTAAAATGGTTACAGAAAGGATTAAAGGAAAAACAATATTGAGAGCACAGGAAAGAAGATGGAGGCAAAACAAAGCCTGATTTAAAAATATATAACAAGTTTATAGCTACAAAAACAACATGGTATTGGATAAGAATAGGTATATAAAACCATGAATGGGAATCCAGAGTTCATATATGAACCCTTTCACCTATGACCAGTAAATTTTAAGCACAGATATGTATTGCAGAAAAGATAGTATGTTCAATAGCAGGTACTGGGAAATCTAAATATCTCAGTGGAAAAGACTGAAACTAGGGCTGGGGCCATAGCTCAGTGACTACAACACTTGCCTAGCATGCATAAGTTCCCGGGTTTGATCCCCCATGTCACATAAAAAATAAGATGTAAATAAAATGGGGGGAAAAGACCGAGGTGAACCCAAGAGGGAAATTTGTTAAAAGAAGGCCCCAGCAAGCTAGGAGCAAGCCGAAATCTGGAAGGCAAGGCCAGTGCTTTTTCAGAAGAGCCTCTGATAATTTTCCTTCTTACCTCTGCCAGTTGGGTCGCCCACATCCGGGAAGGGGTTGTGTCCCCCCCTCCCCCACTTTCTGGCTCTGAAGTCAACAACGCACACCTGAAATCTATCCCCTGGACATTTCCCAATTCAACAAGTTGACACAGTCCCTTCAACCATCACAGAAGGTTCGTGTCCTTTATCACATCCATTAGACGAACTGTGTGATGTGGAATGACAAAATTTTACACTTTATTAGTTTTAATGAAAATGAAAATTAAAACTTACTTCAATTTAGAGTACCCTATTCTTCCCCTGACTTCTGGTTGGAAGTATCAGTTGTTTTCTCTTTGCTTTCATGGCTTTCAATGTCCCACTGAAGTCAAGAAGAGAAGGGAACTATGATTAATGTCTAATGCTTATAAAGGTATAGGGCTGTGCTTCTTAAAAAACAATGTAAATTATATGTACAATTGATATGGCAAGGGAAATTAATGTCATTTTAGAAAATTAATTATATATTGAAAAATGTTAACGCTTTTCTAAAATGTATCCAAAAGTGCTTTAAGAGTTTATTTAATAAATGAAGCAAACTAATTATCTACTTATCATATTTAAGTAATATTGTTACATAAGCACTGTAATTTACATTTATCTATGTGTTTTTATAAGTCAATATATATATATATATATATATATATATATATATATACTAAAATTAATTTGTCTTAAGAAATAGACAAATTATAGAGCAGGACTAAGAGGCATTTTAAGCTTTCACCCTTACTTTCAATGAATAAACATGCATTAATAGAAAATAAAGCAGTTTCTATTTTTAAAACTATACATATGTGAATAACAATATTGTTAAAAATGATGTGTTTAGCCACTTAATTTATTCACGAGGTTATTACAGATCCTTCCTGCCTGGTTGGGACTAGTCCAGGGTAGGTCACAGGGTCAAGGCGTAGGACATCGAATGAGTTTGAGGAATGGAATAAGGTGAGGTCATTTTGTGCTGAGATTTACAGAGGTTATTTGTGGTTATAAAGGGCAAACAAAAGGCCTATGGTTTTCCATAAATATTTCTGAGAAATTTTTATTGGATAATTCTTTGATCCTTAAATGAATTAATCTTTAGCCTTATCAAAAATATTTAATGTCAGTGGTCAAACCCATTGAAAACGTGGCTCATTCACAGCACTAGAGTCCTGCGAGAACAGGCAAGGGGCCGTGTAGAGCAAAGGATTCATGGATATTTAGATTTTTTGGCGGGAGAGGGGGTTGTTTTGTTTTGTTTTGTTTTGAAAGGAAGCTGCTCTGACGATGTCTAGTTTCTAAATCTTTAGTACCAAATTTTGCATTGTTTATCTATATAATGCATAAAAGACAAATTCTGTAAGAATTCTAGCAATGTTTTGTAAATTTGTGTTGCAAGGATTAATTCAGTGCTGTGTATATCTGCAAATTCCTAGCATGCTATGTAAGAGGCCAGTGCATCTTCTTACTAGCATTTTACCGTCTAGACTTGGTAAAAGATCCAACTTCTTGATGGACAATCTCTATCGGAATACTTGGTCTATGCTCTAAAGTAGAACCCTGAAGCAAGTCTTTGGCTTTCTTAGCATGCAGCTACTACTCTCCGAAAGGAGTGTACTAACAGTATCTAATTCCTTGGAATTTATTAAGAAGTAAAATGCAATATTATACAAAAAAATGAAAGCTCTACCTGGTTGATATTCAAATAGAAGATACATGCATCAAGTTCATTGATGAGTGATAGGTCTAGAATTTCAAAGGGGTTAAAATAATAAAGTTATTTATATATACTCAGTATCTTTAGTGTAGGGTAACACGCAAAACAATAATTGTGTTTATAAAATGCCCATAATAAGTTTGCAATAAATTTTTTCTTCAGCTGTCTACTCCAAAGAATCAATCGTATCAAAGACCAAGTTTACATCGCTAGTCTTTATAAGTCATAAAGATAAAATGTAGCGATTACAGCCTTTTTTCCTATTTTTAATACTTTGTTTTAGGTTACAAGTTACAGTGTAGTAAAACATACATTAATTTATAAGCCATCAGTACATTAGTCAGGAAGCTGTTTTAGCAGTGCAATTAAGCAAAATTTGCTACAGCATCTATAGTATATTGGATAGCATTGCCATGAGAAAAATAGATCACTGAAATCATTCCTAGAGAAAGATAGTACATTAAGATATTTTCAAACTGAGCTGTTGCCACAAAGATATATTAGAAAAAGACATCCAAATGAATCACTCTAAAGCTGTTCTTCAAAATAAAAAATAAGCATAAAGGTTAATCATCCTTTCTCAAATCTACTTGTTCTTAGCGTGAGGGATTTCATTTTTATCTTTACTTGGTGGTGTTGGGATAGTCTGCTGTCCCGGTCACCTCACCTTCATGTTCCTTTTCTTGTTTTCTTATCCTCCTCTTTAAAATTACATTTGTTGTGATCACAACTATATCATGGAACTTAAAACAAAAACAAAGTGAAACAGGAGGATAGGGTTGGAAGGGAGGGTGGGGTGGGTAGAGGGCGGGACAAAAGGAGAGTGGGAAAGTCCTTGTCACCTTGACAAGATACGTAGGTGCACAAAATGCTCAACTTCATTGTAAACCTTAAATTTTGCACTTATACATATCAATAAAATGGGAAAAGATTACATTTGTTCTGCAGATGACTTATTATAATTTTCCTACTTTCTTCACTTTATGAAATATTGTTGTAACTCTATTATTATGTTTATGTAAACAGTATTGCTTGTCTAATTTTGGATCCTACTTTCTGTACATTTTTTTCCCCAGCAGCGGAGATCCAACACAGTGTTTTCGCACTAAGCTACATTCACAGCCCAGTTTTTAGTTTTGGTTTCTAAACAGGATTTTTATCAAGTCCTTAAGTTGCCTAGAGTAAGCCTATACTTGTGATTCTCCTGCTTCAGCTCCACTAATTTGTATTTAACATTATGTCACCCCAGGTTCATTGTATTTTAATATGATCTTTACCCACTACCACAAATGAACTCCTGTCTTCTCTAGCCTCTCTCCTTTGCCAATGGTACGTCTTAATCTGTGCACTAATAATAACCTTGGGAGCCTTTGAGTTTCAGAAGTATGGTGGCTCCCGCTAGCATGTGCTCAGATAGCTCCTGAAACTCTAGTTGGTCAAGTGTCTCCTTGTCCAAGCTTCTGTATGGTCCTGATTGTCAGTCTGTAGCTCAGTATGAGTTGCAAGTAATTTGCTAGGTACATACTGAGTGTTCCATAAATTTTAGAGACCTGCCATTGGAGATTTTCTCTTGTTTATTAACTCCTAAACCACATCTTTCTCTTACCTTTCCAATTTTTTTGTATTCTCATCTTTTACATATCTTCTCTGTTCTTTAACACCTTCTTCAGATCAATATTCCAATTTGCCAATCAGCTTTGCCTCAGTGAGATGCTCATAATTCTGACTAGCAAAATAAAAAAAAAAACGTGATCGTCTCCATTTCTTAATCCTTAATTCTGGTAGAACATTTGGAAATCACCCAGTAAGTTACTATTAAGTATTGACATATTTTCTCTCTTTATATGCCATTTGTTTTTGTGGCCTGAGGGGTGCAGAAGTCTTGAAGTGGCTTCCCCTGGAGAGAGAGGAAGTGTTTCTTACCACACCGTACATCATGAGGAAAATAAAGAAATAAATACATACAGTAGTTTTCTCATTTTGAATAGGGAAGAGAGGTTTCAAGTCCCCAGTATGGTAAAAGTGTGAATGACAACTTGGAACAATGACTGTATCACATGATTGTATTTGCTTTCTCTTCTTTTTAATTTTTCCCTCATTTAATTGATATGTATAAGTGCAAAATTTAAGACTTACAACGTAGGTGTTTTCTCTTCTTTTAATCAGCTGTATTCACTGTTTTTATGTGAGTATGTGAGATAAATATATAAATGTGTTTCAGATTCTTTTCTTGGATGATAACCATAGTAAACATTGGTTCAGCTGTCAGAGTAGCAAGATATTTAAATTTACAGTGTCCTTACTTAGAAAGCGTACCATTGTTGTCCCATTTGGTAAACAATAGCATAAGGCACTTAAAAATTAACTTCTAAAATGTTCATACTATTATCTGAAAGGTAAATTAGTCATCGAGAAATTTTCATTACATTGTAACTATTATTTTAACAATAATTAAATCCATCAGAGTTGAGTTATTGTTGTTAATTCACTGTTGCTATTAAAAGAAAATCTAAGAAATCATCTTTTAAAAATATTTTACCCTGAATACTGATTTTGATGGGGCCCAAGAACATTATGTATGACAGGACCAAAAAGTAGAGATCATAACTGTGAGTGCACTTGTGAAGAAAACATGGACCCTGCTACATCTTCTCAAGTGGCGTGACACCAGTGCCGCCATCAGCTTTCTTCTATCACTGGTTGAGTTAACCTTATACAGCTAATGAAACTTACCTTAATTAGCTGGTAATATGTGTGACAAACATAAAATTCTGCTGTAAGACTTCCCAGAGCTTTCTCAAAAGACATATGAGATTATCTAACTGGAAAGTACATTTGTTGGAAAGTTCAGGCATACATGTACACATAATAAATTGACATATTTGTGACAACTTATTGAAAATTGGATAGAAAGTTATCTTTTGAGGCCTAATATTATTTAATGGCCTCCAGTATTTATGCACACTTGACTGTCTTTGATTTGAGGGGCCTTCAGGGCCTGCTTTACAGAATACAGAAAAATAACCATGTGCCTACTCAAGGTACAAGACTCAAGAAGGACTAGTAAATTCTGTTTTGCACTTTTGGGAAAGCCAGCCAGCATGCACAAACCTTGCCTACCCTTTGGTCTCCCTGCTGCAAAGAGTTCAGTTATTTTTTTCCCAGATGGAGGGACTACTGTAGGACGACCACACACACTAGATAGCCAGATGGCTCAAGCTCCCACTTGGCAGGTTGCATTAACATTCCAGACACATGAAAGAGGTCATCTTCGAAGTTGATCATCTAGTCTCTTAAAGTCACTTTCACTGGGGTCAACCCAGTGAAGACCCAGATATTAGGAGTTTTACCTCTCTATCCTTTTTTTTTTCTAAATCCAGATGTGTTATTCTACACCTAACATCCTTTCTCCACTATTTCATTCTTTGAAATTATGGACGCGCACACACACAAACACACACACACACATACATCACCACTCCACTGATGCCTCTTAGAAGGTGGGTGAGTACCACGAATCGCAGAATGGCCTGGAGATAATTAAAATTAAATGCTTTTATTCTGTGTTTTGAGATAATTGGTTCTCCAGCATTTATAACTGAAATATTTTTTTCTGTACAGAAGTATTTTATTATGCCGACTAGAGTTAATGACATTTCCTTTGAAATGTATAGTTTTGAAGCACAGTTGAGAAATTCTCAAGTAGAGAAACAAATTGCATTTTGTTATAATACCTTCCTGTGAGATATATAGCCAATCACAAATTTAAATGCGTGGAGTAATTTATGGTGTATGAATAAGACATTGAAATAAGAGCTTGCTTCTTTAATTATTAGTTTGATATACAGCATAATTAAGTGGTAGTAATAAAATTACACAGCCATGTAATAATTCATTTTGTGTTCATGCACCATGTCCAATTTTTCCTGTGTTAACCTTTAACCTGCATATGATCATTCACATTATTAATTTATACAAACAGATGCTCATTTTATTTTATTTTTAATTACCTAAGGGATCTTGCATGATTATTTATGCAACTGCGTTAGTAATATGTAGATTCAGAACATTGTTGTTGAAAACAACAAAAATCCCACTTAAGCACTTTCTAATAACAAAGGTCACCATTTCAAAATAAATATATCAAAATAGTTTATTAATTTACATGGGTATTTAAAAGTCAATCATAAATATGGGAATATAAAGTTATAGAAAAGAGGGGGTAAAGAGCAAACAGCTGTTCGTCATGTTTATATGAGTATTTGAAGGACATATCTGTCTGGGGTGATGTAGAAGCCATCGTAAATGTCCAACTGTTCCCTAATGTCCAATCTGTCCTTTTCTGAATGTGGATATACTGACAGGTTGATGATCTGAGTATGTCAATTATCTGCTTCCTTTAGAATTCAAATGACTGCATTTGTAAAGATAAAGGGGATTTGACGAACAGATGACATGATATTTCTGACCTGCCATATATCATTTTATGCATGTTTATTCATGGAATTGTTTATAAAATAAGATATAAAGAACTCCTTAAGGACTTACATGGTTAAAAAAAAAAGAAGAAGAGAATCCCATTCTAAAAGGAGTAACTTTTACCTTCCCAAGGTAGCACAACGGGTTGAATTTGTTGTGTTCTAATTTCTTTTTTTGGAAAATAGTCCAAATTCCTTACACAATTTTATCATTTTCTTTCCACATTTAAGTAAGCTATTCTATGCAAACATGTCTATTCACATACACCTTTCTATCTCTCTCTATTGATTTCACTGTATGTATACTTAAGATTTTCTAAACAAAATTGAAACACAAACAACAGAGTCTGAGAAACTGGCGCTTCAGTGATGGCTGCATATATTAAAATTGTTTACCTTTGCCCTATGAATTTTATGTAGGTTTATTACTTGCAGTTATGAAGCATTTGCTTCATTTTGCTTTCTGACTCTTCCATCCAAAATTCTTCCACTGTGTGGCCTTTTGTACAGTGTTGGAAGAAAGTGGCACTGCTAATAATTTTGATGCATAGTAGAAATAAATTTCCAGTGATCATAATTAAGAAACTACCCTGATTTGTATTTGACATAGCTCTACAGAGGTTTTGTTGATTGTGGCAAAATAACTTCTTTTTTAATCTCCTTAATTTCTAGTGGTTTCTATTTAGAGACTGACACTGCTAAAAACTGTCACTAAGGCTCTATTATGGTTCTGGTGGGGTTTAACTTATTAGATTTGGACCTCACCTTATCAAACGAGCCTCTAACTAATGATGATACTCCAAAGACCACTTTTGCACTAATTGGCTTTCCCTGTTTAATTGTTTTAGAAAATTGATAATTTAGTAGAAATATAATAAGCCTTTAATATTTTAGATAATTTGGCCCTTTTGTGGTCTTTAGAGGGTTCTCACTTAATAGAAAATTGTAATGCGCATTGTGAAATTTGGGTCTGGCTTTCAGCACATGATTTACACTGGCTATCTAACCATATAGAAAAGGTTTTGATAGTTCTATGATCCTGCACAGAGCACTTTCTTTTCTTTTAAATTTACAGTTGTATCAGAACACTGAAGTATATGGAAAAGAGATGTCAGGTTGCAATGCAACTTTTAAAACTCTTGAATAACCTTATTGAATAACCTTATTTTTCTGTGAAGACAACTGTCTATCTCTATTTTCCACCTCATTAAATTATAATTAAAATTTCACTTATGATAGTAGAACCAATTATTTGGTTTACAGAATAACATATTCCACTAGACCATATGAACATAACAGTTGGAAGATTTGCAAGTTATGTCAACGTATTTGATAAGAATGTGCATTTTTGAACCTTAGAAGAAAAGTGACTGAGGATTCTTTAAACACGTGATAAAGAAGTCACAGCATGTACTAGAAAGAAAACCCATCAACATAAAAATACACTCTATTTGCCAAAAGTGTTAATATCTTGAAAATATGAGTTGTATTAGGGTAGAGAATTGTTTTTAAAATGGCACCTTCTGGAGTGACCAAAGACAATGTTTGTTGTGCTTTGCTCATTAAATAAAGTTGTTTGTTAAATGAGCAATGGAATGAACAGATTAAGGGTATTTAGTCTTTTCCGTTCACTTTTGTAAAATGTAGAAAATTTTTCTTTTCGGAAGAAGAGAAACATGTCTTCTGGACAGATGACAACAGTGTATGAATGCACAATAGTTAAATTTTGGGTTTTGACAAATTTATATACTTCTTGCAATCATACTTTTATTTTGTTTTAAACATATCACAACAGTAAAATATTATTCAGCACTTTCAAAAACCTAGGCATATTTCACAAGAGAAAAAGCAAAGGTACATGTACTTAGGAACTTAAAGAAAAAAATTATTTTCCATATCATTTTTAGGTTAGTTTTTGTTCTTCACACATGTCCCAAAATTCAGAAATACTTCATCTTCCTTTGGCCAATAGTTTTATATTCCTGCTCCTTTCTGAGCAGCAGACTAAGTTTCTAAACATTCTAAAGTAGTCTCTAAGTTCCATACAACCGATATCTAGAATGGTGACTAATACATGTGTAGATAGGACTTAGATGTAGTTATGAATCTGGTATGGTCTCTTGCACAAGACACATCCCCCAGGAAAAACCATCTCAGCTAGGAACGTAGCAACTGCCATCAATAAAGGAGAAAGTGAAGTTAATTACAGGCTCCAATTCAGTGTTCCCTGCTGCCGGTGGCCCACTAAAATAAATCATCCTTCAAATTGAGAAGAGATTGACAGAAATTTTATAAACTTTTCACTCTCTTGTCTTCCTTGTGTCATAAGTGCCTCCTGTACACTGGGAAAGTGATTGAACAGGAATTTCACAGAAACCTGGGAATAATGTTAAAAAGACTAATGAGACACTATTTTTATGGCTTAGGTACTATGACTCTCCCGTGAGTCAAAAGAGTGCCTGTCATTCTAATTAGCCACCATTTGGCCAGTTTCTTTCTTTTTCTTTTCTTCCCCCCCCCCTTTCTCTCTCCTAAAGGTCCTTAATTGGGTTATTTAAGAACTATGAGCATAGAAATTTTCAGTAGGAGGAATGTTCTTATAAAATCATTATGATTGGCATATCAAAACTTTTATTTTACACACCAAGGGTAGCACCAAATTTATTTCAAAATATCATTTGTAATAAATCCATTTCCAAATGACCTTATTGCCAACACACAAAAGTATTATTAAAAATTATGTTTAAAAAACCTTGAAATGGTTCTCTTGTACCAAAACTATGACTACACTCATATTTAATAAGCACTTAAAATTATTGTTCCAATTATTCTGTCTGTTTGAATTTTTAAAAAGCACAATGTGTCTCCTGTAATAATTGCTGAATTAGAACAAGTTCCAATAAAGTAAAAGTGGACCTAATTTTTTTCTTCAATTCTAAAATGAACTATTTAAGGTAGACAAAATGTTTTAAGTTTAGGAAACTTTGAAAACTACTTTTTCTTGGTCTTAGATCAATAATGTTGATTGTGAAGAATTCACAGACAAAAGGGAGATCTTCTCATGCATGCTTTGATTTCTATCTGCCCCAGAGATACATGGTTTGACTGATGAAAATGTTCCAAGCAATTCTGAAATATTTCTGATATAATAAACATACTGTAATATTATTTATCCCAGAGATAGAAGTAACCTTCAAATCAATGTATTTCATTTCCTGATTCAAAGCTCAAATGTCTCTATATGATAACCTTACCCAGATGAGAGCATTCTTTCCCTCTCTTCTCAGTTTTAGTGGTTTTTTGTTACCTAAGTATGAAGCATTTTTATCTTTATCAAAGTTCTAATAAGAAAATGTGACTTATTTGCATTAAATTGTTATTTAATGTAAGTTTTTTTCTTCCAGCCATGTGGCACCTTGAATATATGTGAGAATGCCAATAATGCCTCAGCTAAGTCCTTGATAAAAAAGACGAGAGTATTAAAATTTTTATCCCAGTATATACTGGTCCATTCATGAACCTGGATATTCAGTCAATTATCAACTTACTTATGGGTATTTTCTTCCAACTCATTTTCCATTCAATCCCAATTTCATTCTGCATGACTTTGTAAGGTGTTTTGCACAAAAGCACTGCGAATGGTCTCTACATTACAAAAGCTCTGTAAATAAAAAAAGAACATCTGATATCAACCTTTTCTTGGGCAACTTTTTCTGTAAGTAAGAAGATTTTCATGTTTCTAATCTCTTGCTTCTTTTCTACTTGTTTTACCTGTATTACATATTTCTATGTCAAAGGAGTTATCCATTGTTTTTCTCTGTTGTTGTCTTCTATTAATCTTTCAGAATTAAGAAATATGTTTGTTCACAGGAGATAAATTCTCTTTTAATCATCTTCACGCTAAAAACACCTGCATCTTACTGCTTTGAAATTAAATCCAGATTCTAAGAATACATACGCAAAAATAAATGAGTCATACTTTTTAAACAACTTAAAACTAAGTAATTTTGAAGACAATATATTAATGAAAACACAAAATATGTACAACTCAATTAAAATGCAGCACTATAAACATTTATTGCTATTTAAAATTTGCCAGTTGCTGAAGTCATTTATTTTTAGTCAAATCAACCAATAATTGATCCTTTGGAATAGACAAGAATAAGAGAAAAGACCTGTTAGTTTTGATAATCAACAAAACTGAATACATAGGTAGACTAGATCATACATACGTATTTTGTGAACAGAACTTTGGGTTATAAGAGATACCATTCTAGTTACAATATATACTAGTGAATAAGTTACATTAACCAGTCATTCAATTCAAGTCTTCCCTCTTGCATTTTGCTAATTATCATGATGTTCTTCTCCAAATTCAGCCGTCTGGATAAATGCATTCAAAACACACACAGGGAATCAACTCATGTGAGTTGATAGAACTTCTCTTTTGCCTTACATTTACTCCATGAGAATCAACAATTAAGTTGCACCAGCAAGTGCTTTTTTGTTTGTTTTCAAATCATTTTTGTGTGGTTGGAATAATTTACTGAACTGCTGAGGGTGAATATGGAGGACTGGATGTAACCAAACAAATAACTTTTTTTTTTCCTTTGAGTAATCTGATATTATAATTGTATAAAACTATGGCAAAATCTACATGTATGATTACATCAGAGCTATTGAAAAACTCTAGGTTTTTTTCTTAAGTCTGAAATGGTTACAGTTCAACATACACTTGGAAAACTTACTTCATAATTATACACTATACTGACTTCAACCCATAAACCTGTGATCGCTATTCCCTAAGAAAGGTCTCGAGAACTCAATTCCACCACTTAGGTTATTTCTCAAAATATCCTGTACTTTGATTGCATTGTAGTCAAGGTGAATATATGAAACACATTCTCAAATCTATTAATAGGATACAAAGTCAAACAATATTACAATAACTGTGGTTATGAGATTTAGCAAAAACACTTACGTTATCCTTTTTGCACCTATAACTTTAACCATCTTTTCCTTACAAAGTGAAAGAATGTTATAACCTTTACAAAATATTCAGGTTTTTATAATTACCTCATGTATAGAGTATATTCAAGTCAAATTTGCTCAGTGAAGTATTATTAAAGGGATGAACTCTATTTTTATTGTTTCCAAGCTGCATAACTAGTAAATTGAAGTATTTAATAAGGAGATATTATGTGTTTCATTAGTCAAAAATTTACCTTGTCGATTTGCAAATAATGTACATTGACTTGATTTCTTTTTCGTGTTTGTTAAGGATTTAAAGACACAAGATCATTGATTAAGAAAAACATAAAGAATCTAGTGCATTACTAGATATAAACTATTGAAGAAGAAGAATGCTTAAGTGGAAGATCAATTTCACAAAGCAATCAATGCCATATGTCCTGCAAAGTTATGCTAATTTCTATTCATTATTTCACAATTTCAATGGTGGAAATGAACATTTCAGGAAAATATTGTCAAGAAATTTGAAACACTCTACTATGAAGGATAAATACGATTTTGCATATTCAAAATTTGTATTTTGTATATATTTTCTGGAAGGAAACATAGGATTTTCTTCAAGAAATGTCAATTATATTCTAATAAAAATCTTCTAATAAGTGACTCATGAAAATTGTAGAGAAACCAGGAGAAACATATTTGGATGGTGACTGAGGGCTGATCTGCATCTCGTTCTGGGTTCCAATTGAACATCTCCCTTTGTCTTTATACTACGGAAAGACACAATCAGGATGTTCTCATCGCTTCAGCGTTCTTCAGCTTGCTAGCAAGTATACGATATATTATGAACAGATGTGTAGCTTAGCAGGAAGTCTCACTAAAGACCTGAAATCCTGACCCATTCCGGAAAACGTACAGCATCTGGCGTGTTCGAAATAGAACTGCTATCATTTATCCAGCCGCAGAATGGTACTCTTGTGTGTTGAGATGCTATGACTCACTTTTCAAGGAATGACTTAACTCAATATTTCTCTTGAGAAATAACTTAGAATTGTCAGGGAAAATACATAAAGTGAAGAAAAGAGAATCATGGGTTAAGGCTGTGGCTGACAAGAGTTTTCTCCTAATTCTGGTTTTTAGTTGATGACTGGAATTATCAAGATATCAAACTTTATTACAGGCCAGTTTTATACATGGGTTATAAATCAAACTGGGTTTCAAAAATTAGTCATTTTACTGATGTCCACAGTTTCTTAAGATACACATTCTTCCTTAAAGCATAATTATAATCAATGCAACCTGTTTTTTGTTTGTTTGTTTGTTTCTTTGTTTTCAAAATATCAGTTAGGCACAAAATTGTAACATTAAGCATTTTACAATGTTATTTTATTTTCTAAATGAGTTTCAAACATACATAAAAATTCTGCACTCTGCTACAACAAACTGCCTGTTTCTGTAAAGCCCCATCCTACTCTCTGTGGCTTCATTGCATGTAACAAGTGTGGCAAGGAATTTGGTTTTATTTGAAGATATAAATGAATATCAAGTAATGATTAAGAGTCACCATTATATTTTATACTACTAAACTAACAATTAAAGTCAACAAGATTTGACACAGCAGGATACGGCTGCTATCCAAAAATTCACTTTTTTCTTTCATATGTTCAGCATATGCAACTTTTAGGGAAAATATAAGCACAGAAGGTAGTTGGATACAGCGAGAGAGAGGAAGAAAGAGAGAGAAAGAAAGAGTGAAAGAGAAAAATGGTCACTATTAAAGGACTTATTTAACACATGTTTAAATAATGAAAGTGACAAGTAATAAAGAAGACAACATAGATAAAAAAGAAGAAAAATTGATAGAAGACAAAAAAACCACAAATCATAAATAGATATGATAGATTTAAGAAGAAATAAATGATATGTAAAGTGAGTGAAAAGTATAACTTGATTAGAATCAAAGAAGTGGTGGATGCATCTATGAAAATAAAAGTCAAGAGAATGGGTGAAGAAATAATTGCTTGAAAGAAAGAAAAAAACCTTTGAAATTCTAAAACATCATCAAACGCAAGACTCCAGATGTCCATAGTGCACTTAAATGTCACTTTTCCCTATGTTCTAGCCAGTGAATACATGCCAGTTGTTAGTGCCCTACCTCCTACACAGAATGAGACCGAGTAGACATAGACAGCTCTAGCATGTAATAGATCCCAGCACATGCGTTTAGGATTAGCTATAACAAGTGAAAGAATCTCTGGTTTAATCAAAGTTAAAATTTATTTTGCTTCATGTAGAGATCTCATGTGCATTTGAGGAATCGTAAGGTAACTGGCAAATTATTGGACACAACAAGCCCCTTCTGCCATCTTATTAACAAACTGAAAACTTGGATTGTATCTTTTCTGCTCTATTCAGTGGAATATTTAATTGCAGCTAGAAAGAAGAATAGAGACACTTCTTTGCTTTTTGATATGTTTCCAGCTGCATATAGTCCCACCTAATGACCAGGCCACATACTTCCACAGAATGAGAAAGTAAAGCTCTGGGTCACATAGCAACTGCAAGCACATATGCATTTCAAAAATGTTCTGCCAGACCCGGATAAAGGGAAATGAGATGAAAAACATGCTTTTGGTATGTTATTTGGGGGTATTAAAATCAGTGGAAATAAATTCATTGAGGATTGCCCATATCAAATTATCCAAATTTCTAATGAAAATCATATCAAACTATTGGAAAATTGCCAAGCAACGTAATCTGTGTGTGATTTATTTTTAATTCATTCAAAAAACTGGTTATAGGAAAGAGATTAAAGATTTTTCCCATCGCTGTCCTAATCTTAATTGAACTTTTCAAATGTTTTCATGAGTACATGCAAGTGAATAAGCCATTATTTTTCCCAAGCACAATTTTGTCACTTTAAATGGAGAAACAACATTAGAAAACTACTATAGTCTATCAAAAATGAATAAACTATAAAGCTGCAGTCTAACTCTGTGCCCTTTTCAGAAACCTCATTTCTGAATGCAATCAAGACCCTGAATAGCTGTACAGTGCCAGTGCGATTGCTCTATTTATGATATTTACCTTATTCTAACAGCATTTTTGTGGTGAATTGTCTTTCTCAGTTTAAGGGAATAAGTTCAATTTGACTACTCTTTTATGTAACATTTCCCCAGGTAGAATTTTGAATTTTGCACATGTAAATAATCTTAAGACCTGTGATTCTCACAGATGAATATAAAAGAGAGAACTCCACAACCACCTGAAGAGTGGATTTAGATTTTCTTCATAATTTTCTCCTTATGCAGGTTCAGATGTTGATATATCCTCACGTGTGTGTGTGTGTGTGTGTGTGTGTGTGTGTGTGTGTGTGTGTTTCAAAGGTACAAGAATAGTTCAGAAGGTGGCTTAAATATACCATATCAATAACTTTTAAATATTTTACATTCAATGACATTCATTTTCCAACAGCTGCTTTATTTTACTCCATTTTCACTTGACTTATCTGAGAATGCTTTTCTATAAGTCTGACATACAATTTAATGATTTACAATTTAAATCCTATCCATACACACAAAAATGCACTTATCTGTATGTATTGCCTATTTTTTCCATCTCTCTGTACTAAAAGACGCCTCTGTTTCTAATCCCCCCACCCAAATTCCCTTTATTTTCATTTACCACAAATCACTCTCATCTTCTATCTTGAGTAGAACATCATTTTTTTCCCCACAGCAACCAGACAGCTCCTTAGGATCTTCTGATCCTTACTCTTGTATGCGGTCTTTTTCGGAAGGCCATGGTCACTATCACACAGCCTAATGGTGTTTCTGTGTGCTCTCTCTGGGCTCCCAAATTTTGGGCATCTTTCTCTGTTTCCCCTAGTACTCAGTCCTTTTCCTTTCTCTAATACTAGGGCCAAGTTAAAATGAGTTTCAAAGATTGTGGTGGAAGGGAAGCCAAAGTCAGGGACGGGCAGATGGCTAGAGTCAAGACAGAAGGGAAACCAAAACCGAATTACCAGTGATAGAAGAAAGCATTTGATTAATGGGAGACAAATTTATGTCGGGAAGAAGAAATTTCCTTCTCTCTCTCTCTCTCTCTCTCTCTCTTAACTTCTTTTTAATTTCAAACTCATGGCATCTGCAATGAATACTACATGTATCTGTAGACAAAAATTACAGATAGTATTAATTATGCATGTTATTATTTTAAAATATTGTAGTTAAAAATCATGATTTCTTCTCTACTTCTTCCTTCCTCTAAAGAGATCATAGTCTGACTTTATTTTTTATTTTATGATTCAGGGCAATTTTTAAACTTCTAATGCATGATTAGAGTTTGACATATTAATCTGTGTGTTTTTATATTACTTTCAAGCCTTTCACGTGTTAAATTTTCCTTTAAAATGTCGAATACAATTGAAACTTTTGTCATAGGTTACTGAGTTTGTAAAATTACACAGGATGGTGATTCAATCAGGTCAGTTATTTACTTTGGAAAATTCTAGAAAGCAAAGAGAAGGAAATATTCAAAATAAAAGATATATAGGAAGAATATATGACAATGATAGCAGTGGAAGTAAATGTAGCACTTTTTGGCGTAAAACGTTTGGCGTAAAACATTGTGAGCGCTGCTGACAAGGCAGAGGACATTGATAATGAGAGTCAAGAAGTTAACTTTCTGAGGAACAAGAAAATTGCTTGGAAGAGGGCTGATTCAGCTTTTGATTTACTAATTAATTTTAGAAAAAGACAGAAGTGTCACTAAGCCCAACAGGTCGTGGAACTGTGCATTCTTCATTCCAGTTCAATAAGAAAGAGGTAAAAGCAAATAATAATTAAAAAAAAAACTTGATCTAAGAGACTTTCCACGTAAAGAGTGCTTCAGTCTTATCTCAGGACCTAGCAGCCTAGTCAGTTACAAGTAAAGCACTAGAAGACAGAGGAATGAATACAATTTTGTATGATATATTCCACTCAACAATGCTTTTATGTAAGCACTGAATAGAGATTCTCTTTCCTTTTTTTCGTTTTCTGTTATGACTCCTTCAGCCAAAACTTACTAGTGGGAAAAAGTATTTATCAAAGTTTGAGACACAGTATATTTTATGTGCCCTTTCACAAGAGTCCAGTGATGCAAAAAATCCATTAATGAATTTTCAATATTTGAAACAGAATGAAATATTACAAACTAAAACTAAATTAAATAAAAATTTTACAGTATCTACTGACATTTTTGAATCAATGACATCATGATGACTCGGCACTTGCTCAGATTATGTCAGTTGCTACCATACTTGTTAGAGTGATAATCAGTATACTGACATAATTTGAATCCAATTTGCATTTATAAATTCTACTGAAATTTCAATAAGCACTTCATTACTGGTCCTATTTTTACATTTCTTGTTTGATTATGTACTACTGACCAAATACTTTAGAAACTATCACTATATTAAAGTTTATATAAATTAATTAGTCAGTGTTCTTTGTTCTCACAGTCCTCACAAGTTAGCCAGAATTTTAACTAAATACTATGCTTCATAAATTTTTCTTCCCTCTTTTTATTGCTTTTATGGACCACAGCTATTTGTCTGTAAAACTGGAGCATGTATCAAAGATAGATTATTTTCAACATAACACTAGAATGTTAGTATACATGCCATTAAAATTTCTAATGAGTTTTTGTGGTAGCTTATGCTTAGGAGAAAACATAGTTGTGTTCAAAAAGCATGCATTAGAGTTTGGGGAAATAGAAGACAAACTAATATGAGTACATTTTTGTGGTTATTGGAAAAATTTGATATTTATAACTATAAAATATATAGGTCCTTTTTACAGATGCTTTTGCTTTTGTGAAGTGGTAAAATCATTTTAATGAGTACAGCCAACAAGAAAGAGTTCAGTAAGCTTCACAAAATATTTAATTCATCAATCTATGAAGAAATTCTTTAAAATCTTATTTAATAATAAAATACAGATTTTGAAAACAAAAAAGGAGGTGAATAAAAACTGGCATTTTTTTATGACTTCAATGTCTCAACAGCAAGATTTATGAACTGTGATGGACCCTGAGAGAGAAAACAGCATCAAGGGATTCGTTTAAAAAATAAAGAGCCCATACTTTGTTTATAATTGAAAATTGTGTAGTGCTAAAAAAGAGGAGGGATGGACATATAGTGCAATTAATGGATCACGGAGGGAATCAGAAGTAAATCAGCTAAATATGGAAGGAGAAAAGTAGAGATTATGTCTGAGTAGACAAGATTCTAAGTGAAAGCATTTAAGGTATATTGAGCGCTGATGATGTAGTAGAGCCTGGACTAACTTCTCACCTTTTAGTTTATTATACATTTCTCAGTGTATTTCTATGACAATGTTGCTTTAGCCACAATTTTTGAATAAGTGAACTGTGTGTGTGAAATAATAATTGCAATGATTTGGCAGTGGCTTGTGCTCAAGGCTTTGTGAGGTAAAGAGTTGTCTCTCTTGTGATAATGAAGGAGCTATTAGGATCTTCAAGAAGTGGGGCCTATTGCCTGGTCCTTATGACACCAAGGAAGCTCTCTGGAACGAGACGAAGGTAGTTCTCCCGGAATCCCTGGACTCTTGTGAAGAGCGTAGTGTTGTGTCACAGTGATTCTGACCCTGAACTGCTCTATGGCTTCCGCTTCTGTGTTGTGTTCTCTGGGTCACACATGTGCGTCTGCCATGACGCCACCTGCCATTGGGTCTTCTGCAGAGACCACTGAGTGGGCAAACCCGATTTTTTTTTTCATTTGACAAAACCATGAGCTAAAGAAATAATATCCTTCCCCTATAAACTTATTCTGTATCAGGTATTTCCTTATAGTAAGAACAAATAGACTAATACTATCAGTTACATAATTAGGAGCTTATTGATAATTCCAGAATAGATAAAGCAAATCTCTATTCCTTTTTTATTTCAAAACTTTTACTTTTACTATGCTAAAAAAAATTTACTTTGCTATACTGCCTTCTCTTCTTTTTTCCACTTTTATTTGTGAATAAATATAAATGATGCATGCATATTCTATTTAATAAAACTGTGCCTATGTTAACTACTATATATATATATATATATTCTTTTTATTGCATAGTATAAGCTCAATTATTTTCTACTAATACCTATTTTCTGCCTTTGGAAATCCTCAGGGTGGATTATCCTTCTGAACAGTCAAATGCCTAAAAAGTCATATTGTCCCTGTGCCTACCTATGTAGAAATCAAGATTCTATTTTCATGATAAATAAATTATGAAAGATGCAAGTATAATAAAATATAAAATGAATACTACCTAATTATTTACCCAAATTAAGTTAATTTAGTTATATGACGATTTTTCCCCACAGTATTAGTTTTTTTTTCCTGAAAACAAGCTATTTGTTTATTACAGAACCAAGACTGAACATGATGCTAGAAACAAAATGTAACTTCCATGCACTTCTCTGAAAGTCCAAAATTTTTGCTTATCAACTGTGCATGTGTAGAAGAAAAAACCGAATCAAAACTAGACTACGAAAATCTGAGAATTGAGTCTGCCTCCACAACAGCATGGAGAAAAAGGATGAATTAATTTACCAATTTTGAAAACTGACTATGATGATTAAAGCATAAGGTGATTGTTGAGAGAGAGAGAAGGAGAGAGAGAAAAGGAGAGAGAGAGAGATTTTTTGTTTTCTTGGATTACTTATTTGAAAATTAGGGAAATCTTTATGAGAACTAATCAAATCATATTTAAAGAGTTGCATTTCACGAGGGAATCTTTATAAGAGAAATTTATCTTTTATTTAATACTTTCAAGCTTAAGCATTCTCTTTATAGATAAGATTTTATATGTAAGATGCATTTATGCATAAAATTTATATTCATCATTCACTAACCACTTCAGACTTATAAATGCATTTATAATAATTGCATTTGCTTTTCTAACGTCCTTATGCAATATGTAGGAGATGAGCTCATCAGTTAGCGTTGCCCCGCTCTGGGCGCCACTGCCGCCCTTACCACCGACACATAAGTGTTTTGGTAACCCTGTTACACTTTGCACTAATGACCACTTCTAACCATAATTGCCTTTATATGTGCTCGAGTTAGGCTGGAGTCACGAATATGAAAAACAATGAAATTTAAACTGACTTTTTTCACAAGAAGAGTTGGCAATTCCATTTCCTGAATGCAAAATTTTCTTGATTCTTTATTTCATCATAGTAATTAGAATAAACTTGTAGGACAGCAAACACAGTTGTATGCATCCAGAAATGATTCCTTGTTTTTTTTTAAAGCCTGGCAGTAGTCATTAAGATGAATTGACTAACCACTTAGTAACACACCCACCATCAGGACACATTATTCGTATGTATTGTCTCATAAACTTGCACCAACCCCAAGTGGGCTCGTGATTATCATTTCTATATAAATGGAAAAACATGACAATGATCTTTCTGATTCACACAATCAGAGGATGACGGATCACAATCATGATCCTGACTTACTTGCGGTCTCCAGAGTTCTATGCTACAAACACCTATACTCTCTTTCTAGCCTACTATGAGCAAGGGATGGGAAAATGGTGGGAAAAAATTTTCACAATTGTAAGTGTCAGTTTAATAATTCAGTATTTTGCAAACTTGTAATAACTGTTCAAAAGAATCACTTGATTTTCAAGGAAACACATTTATAACTAGTATCGGGTGGTGGGTTAGAGCTCAAACTATAGCATGAGACTACCTGGATTTCCAGGTGTATCTCCTTACCTGTAAAACGCAGCTTATAAGAGTAGCTATCTCACAGGATTGTGATAAGGGTTATATTGAATGTTTCCTATAAAGGGGGCTGTGCTTGCCACAAGTACCTTCAATATTTAGGTTATTAATATCACTAGTTATAGTCAGAGTTCTAAAGTTTCACTGATATGGAATTGTTGGCTTCATTTTTAAGTGGTATTATCTCTTATAAACTTAACTTATGTATATGACGTTTTATAAAGTTTGTAAAACTGTAATAGTCTAAGGGGAGGGAGACTGTAAGCCGTAATGGCTGTGCTAGTAAGACTTATTAAAATACGGAATGGTCATACACTTTCTTAAGAGGGTTGTACATAGAAATTTAAGGGCAGGATCCTCCGAAGTTAAACTGTGTACTTTCACTTCCAAGAATCAACAAACATTCAAATGAAAGGCATATGCACTGAAATGACAGATAAAATGATACAATTTAAACCAATGAATATAAATTTACATATAAACTTCTTAGGAAATAGCAATTGTACTGGATGTAGCTGGTAATGAAGAGCCAGTTACACAAAACTATTGTGTAATGATCTGAAACAGTTTCTATATGTATTGTGTTATGAATTTTGAATTTGAATTGAGTTGGTGAATGAGTATGTTTGCACCTACAGTCACCTTTTTGATTTATTAATCAAAAGGGCATGAAGGGACAATAACAAAGAAAAATAATTATTTGCAAACTAGCTTCTCCATTCACAGTGAGTCATATTCATTTCATTTTTATAAAGAGCCATTGCACATTTACAAAAGTGTTCTGATCATATTTTCTGCTTAGAATAAAACCACAATAAACCTTTTCGCAATAGAAAGCGGCTATAGGTAGACAATCTCTAAAACTATTTTTCCTTTGGCTTGGGACATGTAAGCCTATTGGTTAGATTGAAATTCTCACACTCCACTGATAATAAGCATTTTTTCCCTCTTATCGTCAGCCCTCCCACAAGAATCAGGATTTGAAAATGAAATAAGTGACTTTGTCACATGGTTCTGTATTCAGATAAAGCACTCGCTTCCTCCCCAAACTATCTAATTAGCATATCTGACTCATTGTAATAATTACAATTTTCTTTATTTTGTTCTGGTATGTACTTGAAGTTTGCATATTTAATAGCTAAGTAACTCTATGTAATGAGATTCTTTTTATTGTTGTTGCTTTGAAAATATTTAATTTTGCACAACCAACAGCTTTTTTTTTCTCTTCATATTTTACAGGTTCTTCTGATGATTAGGCATTCGCCCAAATGTTTATAGACTGGGAGGATGAACACATAATTGGCTTAATGATAAAAGAGAAGGCATGATTCTCCTGACATACCTGGCACACAGGAGACAGCATGTATGTCTTCCAGAAAAACAGCACAACCTTACAGGAAAATGCAGAGTTACATCTCTTTCTTCTAAAAAGGGAAGTCAGTGCTTCAGACTTAGACTGAAGTGAAGTAGGGCTCCATCTTGGTTCTAAAAGGTCGATTCATTCGTGCAGAAAGGAACTACCAGAAGCATTCAGGTTGGGAATACTCTGGAGCCCTGTCCTATGACCTAATTCATTCCTTGCTGTCATGGTTTGAATCTGAAATGTCCCTAAAGGTCTCATGAATTTGGAAGGCTATTCGGTGGGTGTCACACTCATTGGTAGATTAACCCATTAGTAATGTCACTTGCTGTTAAGACTTGGGGTAAGAGGCCACTGGGAGTGTGACCTGAGCGGGTATATTCTTGTTCCTTCCCTGTTTCCTGGCTGTCGATGCATCAGCATCTTGCTCCACCGTATTCTGCCATTGCTTTTCCTTCCTTGAAGGTGGCTGACCAGACACAGACTGAGATCTCCGGGACATGAACAAAAGCTGATCCCCCCTCTTTTAAGTTCTGTTTGGCAAGTATTCTGGCCCAGGCAGACTTATGAGTTATACTCAGAGCTCAGACTGGTCCATGTCAGCATCCACTAAAGTTTCCTCTCTTGAATGATTACAATATTTCTTTCAGTGTTACTGTTTGCAGGGCCAAAATCGCCTAATTTTCATCACCTTAGCACTCTGTCGTTTCTACTCATAGTGCTTGCTTGTATGTCTTCTATATGAGCAAAATTTCTATTCCCATCCCTCCAGTCTTCCTTACATCATTCTCTAGAAAAATATCATAAATTTAGTGTATGTGAAAATGTAGCCTTTGCATGCGCCTTTATGTGGCAATCTAGGCTGATCCCCTACTACATACACAATTTAAAAAAAAATGTTTAACTCTGTTTAAAAATTGTATTTTTCTGCACAAGTGCAAATTAGAATACCTATCTTAATTGGTTATTGAATAATAAAATTGTTCATGATGCTACAGATCTTCTTTATATAGCTGAAATAGTCTTTCCATTTCTTATAATGTTTCTTTTTCTACTTGCTCAACTAAATTTGACTACCACACATAATATGCCAATCATTCTGAACCGAGTAGTTTTTTGAAAAAATGACTCCCATATAAAAAGCATCCCATTTAGCGATGATTATTTTTAATGAAAGTATTGATCATATTGTCCAAGAATAAAAACAAAGCTGAATTTCTTGTTGGGCTGCTCTGGGTTGTACGTTGGTAAGTATGAGAGAGAGTTTGATCATTGATGACTTCAGTTGTTATGATTCATATGTAAATCACAGAAATATGTTTGCAATAAGTGAGCAGTTTTGATTTCAACTTATGTGAAAAAATGGCTGGGATTTTCTTAGTAAAGGTCTTATGAAAAACAAACTATTGGACACTTACTCTGAAGCATCCGTGTGCTACCATCTCCTCTGTATTTTGTTTGGCTAAGCAACCTACCCAGACACTTCTGGAATGTCTTGAATTTGCTACCAAAGTCTAAGCAGACTAAATAATATTGGTTGTTTATTGCAGCCTACTTGTACGTATGTGTTATCTAAGTCTATCTTTAGTTGAGGAGTTCAATTTTACTTTAAGAAAGCTTACATTACTAAAATTGAAATCTCCAATGTGTTATAAATGTCTAGATGGAAAGTTGTAGGGAGTAATTTCAACATGGCACCCACTCAACCTGTTGGTGAAAGTCCAGAATGGTCTCTTGTATTTAAGATCTTCTTTATCCTCAGCCCTTTTAAGTCAAAAAACAAAGTCTAAGTGAAAGAGACTAGAATTCTCAGTGGCCAAGGAGAAACATACATGCAGGGCAAACTTTAAGCGAAATCTTTTTATTGAAGCCTCTATAAATATTTCTTTCTCTTTATCAAAAAATAATCCAAGGATTATTTACCACAAATAAAGTAAAGGCAATTATCTAGTAATTTTCATCAATATCCACCACTAATTTGAAGATATGAATTTGCATAATCATAGCACCTGTTTACCTGACAAGGTCTGAATTTTAACATCACATTAATCAAAGAAACAACTGAATATTGGCTCGTCTGTTCCTCCTTTTTATTTGTTTCTACACCCAAAGTTAAATTAAGTAATCCTCTAATAAACTGTTCCTTCCTCTGGAGGCAGGAAACCTCATTCAGCCAACATCTATTAGCATTTAATCTATCTTAGACTTTATGTGTACAAACATGAACATGGCTCAGTCACTGGTCTTATGTACTAATGGAGAAAATGCACGTGTAAACACATGATTATAATGCAAATAGCATAAACACAACAAGCAAAAGGAATCAAGGGATATTGGCGCACCATAAAATGATCGAAGAAATTTCTAAAATTAAAGGGAACTTTTCTTAACATGAAAGATTCTAATTAGTGTGTGTGCAATTATGATGAATATCTTATATATTCAAACCCTAAAAAATCTATTAATTGACTTGATATTTTAAAATTAAATTTTATTTTTTATTTCATAAACATCTACCTATTCTCTACTGATCATTGCTCTAAATGCTGAGTTGTGACGATGTTTATGGTTAATTTAACCCAATTTGATTGAATTGACCTATTTTTGCATAAAATGACTATATTTATTCATCACAAAAATTAAAGGTCTGTACAAACATAATTAAAAAAAATTAAAACAAAGTTTGAAGAAAAATTGAATAGTTAGAGGACAGTTAAATACTTCTGCACATGTAACACTTTCTAAATTAGCTGGTTACAGTAGTACTATACCTTCCTCGCTTTAAATGACCTTTTATCTCTCATAGCAAATAAGATGCTTTCCAAGTCCATCTCAAAAGACAATAATAGATTGTCTCCCTCTGAAAATAAAGTTTACATATGCAGTTTCATCAGCACAAATTTTTTTTTCTGGAGTTCCTAGTACCTCTTACTTTAAGTATTTACTTAATTAAACAATCATTTGGTGAAATAATTATTTTTCTTTTCAAAAACAATGTTTATAATGTTAAAAAGTCTCTATTTTTTTACTTCAAATATGTAGGGATATTCACTTAGATTTCTGATATTAGAGTGATACTTGTGTGCTTGTGTCTGCGTGTGTAGGTGTGCATTTCACTGAGTTCTGTGCTAATACATCCACTCTACAAGTCTTTCACCATAGTCACTTGCTGTCCTCATCCTATATTGTGCTTTATTCACAAGGAATAAGACTTCCAAGCATAAATAAAATTATAATAAAAAGTGTGGTACACTGCACTGTTATATGCTAGATGTTAAAGAAATGATTAGTAATGGCTTTCAACCATGCATTAATCTGCTAACCCATAGAGGATTAATTGATGTGTAAGTCTACAAAATATTTGAATTCCACAAATTTATGAAAAAATAAAAGAAATAAAAACATAAAAGAAAGATAAAGTCAAATAATTTAAAAACATTAAAAACTAAGAGAAATACTTTAAAGAGTAAAAATACCGAGTTTTGTTAATATTCACAATAATTTCATAATGATTCCTCTATTAACAATATATCCAATATTGAGTAAAAATCAAATTCTCTCTAGATGCAAAATATTAAAAAGTGGAGAAAAGCCTATAAATAATTAAAAATAAATTCTTAGGCAAGAATGTTTTATAAATACATAAAATGTCAGGATTGCCAATATGTAACAGACTAATAATAAATTTCTGAATTTCAATATAAGAGAATAAATGAGACAGATGCTCTCATGCATTTATACACTTGACAGTTCATCAAGCTACACAGCAGTTCTGATATTTACTCACTAGATACCATAACAACGCATTACAGAACATGTCATTACACATAAATGAATTAGACAAAATCATAATTGAAAAAGAGTTCAATTTTATTTCCTTTAGATTTTGACAATAATATGCATGACACTATAAATTAGGACACAGAGGAGATACACAAATAGTAAACAGTGTTGATTTAATGTCCGTGTTTATGTGTCACAGAGTAGAAAGACAGAGAATGGGAGTTAGAGAGACAAAAGAGTGAGAGCAGAGCTAAATGCTCTAAATTACAAGTATCTTCAAATAACCTAAGAGATACATTTTAAAGGACTGTTCATAATTTAATAAATTACAACAGCAAAACCAATAGGAAAGTTAACACTCAAGACGCTACAGAATGTTGGGGGGATGATCCAACCATAGAGTTGAAGGACAAATTTACTTAAACCTTCAACAAGCAAAGAAGGATAAATTACTATTTAAGCCCTAAGTGCTTTAAAAACCAACAAATACAAATATTCTAAACCAAATTCCTGATTCACTCAGTTAGTGAACATTCCTATAAAGCTTTGCTAAAGAAACATTAACATGGGACACTGTTACCTATTTCCCAAAGCTGTAAGTTATCAACAAAATAGTAAATCTATAGTTGATGTACATTCAAATAAAAAATAAAGTAAACAAATGGAAACATTACAAGTTCAAATTGAATCTGACATTATTAAAATGAAGACGTTTGGCATTATTTAAAGCTCCATACCCTCTCACACCAAAACAAACAAACAAACAAACAAACAATCAAAAAAAGCCTTGCATAGTAGGGACTGGGCCTATGGAAAGAAATATGCAGTTGGAATCTCGCCAGCCTTACCCAGCATCTGTCAGTAAAGGTGCAGAGTACACTCAGCCTATTCCTAGCACGACTTTTGCTGTTAATGGGACAGGGTGTGCTTGTTAATCCTGATATGTCAGCTTCATGGAATTAAGAAATACCTGGAGGGCTATTAAAGTATGGTTTTGAGTGAGTGGGTGGGACATGCAAATGTTTGCTAGGGGTCTTGCCTATTATTCTCCCGTGATTTGACAGCTCTGGTCCCAAGCTACAATGAACCAAGCAGCTACACTAAGTCATGTTCTTCCACGCTGAAGTTTCTACCCTGGAGCAATCCACTATGGATTCAGTCTCCTCAAACCATGAGCTAAATTAACATATTCTTTAAATTGTGGACTTTGAGTGTTGCATCACAGCAATGGAAAAGCCAACGAATATCTGAGAATTTGCTAAATCACCTTGTTCTCTCGGCTCGGTCTTTAAATCCTCCTTCCTCAGCCTTCTAGAGTGGTGAGATTATAGGTGTACGCCCGCACACATAGCGCTAAAATGAGTCATTTTAATCCCTGCCATTTAGATCAAGCTTAAAGAACTAGAACAAATTTATCCCAGGCGGGAACTAAAATAAAATTTCTCTAGCTTTTCTTCTCATCCTTGTCTAACTCGGATTCTATATTTGAATTTTTAAAATTTCTCAATAGTAATTAGAATATGTAATCCCATTTAATAATCAAAAGTTGGAATTGGATTTACTGATAATATTTTTGTACTGGTAATGTCCAGACCTACTTTTAACCAGGAGTTGTGACCTTTTCACACTTCAAAACTCTTCCTCCTACTGATACTGGTTTTCAACACTTCTGCAGAGTAAGAGTAGACGAAGACTCACATGAAGTTGACCGATTTTGGTTTAGCTTGGCGGTTTCCTATCTTTAAACCTTTTAGGTTCTCAAAGCTATTTAAACTGTTTTGTCACCAAAGAAAGTTTCCCTAATAGTTCTTCATCTCCTCCCACATCTCTGACTGAGACAAACACTGTTTACATGCAAATTATGTGCAGCTTTTCCCCACTTTCTGGGCTCCAGATGGTACAACTTCACCCTCTTTTTCTCATGGTGGAGTTTTCTCTTTAGTAACTACTGGGTAACACTCAAGATAAACTGCAACAAATTTTTTCAGTCATAAGCCTTACATTCATAGAAAATATAGAAGTGTATGATAATCTGAAATCAAAAAAAATACAAATCAAAGCAGATATACCAATAAACTATAAAAATTAAATTCCACAGATTTTTCTGAACACATTATTATTATTTATTAATGTTATTTTAATTATTATTTTGAGACAGGGTCTGCCACGGTAGTGCAGCCTTGTCATGAACTCGTTATATAGCCTGATGTGGCCTCAAAATCATGGCAATCATGGCAATTCTCCAGCTTCTGTCTTCTGAGTGCTGGGATTACAGGTGTGCACTGCCATGCCCCGTTCTATTATTATAGACATTTCTTTGGAGATTTTAATAATAATTTGAGTATAATATTTGGACGAAACTCCCTGTAATAACACAAGATATTCAATATTGAAGAATAAATTTTATGGAATTTTATGTCATTGGTGTCAGAAAACATGAAACATAGGTAAGAAAATTTGAAGATCTAATCAAATAAAGATATAGTACTGTGTTTATGATTAGAATACTTAGTGTTATTAAAAAGGTAATTCCTATCTGATCTGTTGATTTGGTGCTATTTCAATAAAATGCAAAGCAAATTTGTTTATATATGTATTCATTTATTTGGTAGAAATAAAGATGTCTATTAAAAATACCGGATATAATCAGGGAAACATTCAGGAAGACATTAAATAGTTTATTTGGAAGTTATCAATCATTTAATTTGTACTGTTAATGTATAGAGGATGTGAATTGGTAGTTTATTCCAGGGATCTCTTTAAAGTTGTCACACAACTACATACCATATTATGCAATACTGGCTTCAATATTTTATCACTTCTTATGCTGTATTTTAGTTTTCAGTAACAGAATAATAAATATTTGAATAGTAAAAACTTTAAAAAGTATTCCTAATGATGATATATTTTTAAACGTATTTACAGCTGTGTTTGGTTCTTTTCAGAGTACACATGCTAAGCAAATGAATCAAATCATTTATGTTTTCCCTGGAAATTATGAAGCATAGTGTCATCAAATATGAATGATGGTCGGTAGAGCGCTTAGGCACAAGTCTGTCTTCAGCTTGGAACGTCCTCGCCAGATGCCGCCTTCGCATTTCCTGCTGGCTGTCTCATGGCGCCATGCTTCTGTTTCTGGCCTGATGATTACTACCAGTGGTCTTTGATTAAATATTTGTGTTAGTTAAGGTCCTTTACAATTTCTACTTAATATTTAAAAATGGTTGCCAATTCAATATATTTTAATGACAGTAACGTTTTTGGCATTTACTAATTTTGAAGGCCACTCTATGGCTTTTGACTGATTAATTCATTCAATAATTCAATGATTCATCTATAGGAGGGGGACAGAAAGAGAGAGAGAGAGAGAGAGAGAGAGAGAGAGAGAGAGAGTAAATGGTTCAAAGTTGGTCACTCATGGTTATTGAAATTCAGAGTATATCTTATCCCCAAAACATAGTCTCAAATCATATCTATTAATCATATCCCTTTTTCTTAGACACAGGCCCTAAATATTCATAAAATTCTTCCATGAATTTCTGCACTTGATTTTCAGTTGGCTTTCTTATTCTAAGTTTACACATAGCAAATAAATCATACTTGAATATGTGAAAGTTATCTACCAATTTATGCCTACAGGTTTCTGTCACCTACTCGACAATAATCTCAACTCCCCAGTGTGTTATGAGTTAGCTTACCAACAACCCGTGCCTGTTTCATTTCTGGTTTGTCTTTGGTCATATCTCTCCTCTCCCTTCTTCTCCAGTCACTAGAAAACATGGAAATTGGTTCCTAATCTCTAAGGTTTCTGCTTGCATTCATTTTCCTAATTTTATTTCCTTCTCTTTAGTGTATAGTGATAAACTTTAGTACTATTGCTTCTGTTCTCCAAGCATGCTTGTACTAATTATACAGTAACTATGCTTTCATTGTTTTATATGTTTCTAGTTTTTCACCACATTATAAGTCACTCTATAAAAAATTCTAAGCCTTTTAAGTGATATAAGAGAGGTTCAATATATGTGTGAAACTGACTAATTTATTAATAAGTTATTTACTAAAAAGACTTTCTGTCTTTAAAGCAAGGGAAGCAAAAATATATAACTCGATAATTCTTAATTTACCATGTTAATTATTAGAAGAAACTTATTTTTGCATGACCAGAACCTGTATTCACTTTTAGCTAAGTAACAAAATAATTTTTTAAAATATGGATAATTTCTACAGCGTGAGCTGTAATTTGTACTTTATAAACTAGTACCTCTAGTCAAAATTCTATTTGAATTTACTTTATGAATATTCTTTCAGGTATCAGTGATACCAGTTATCTTTTGTTCCTGAACTACTCTATGGATGGTATTGCCAAGGAAGGGTTGGACAACATAAATAAAAATGTAGCTTTATGATTCATTCAAATGAGACAAACACACACACATATATACACATATTTACATATCACTTTACATTTTTGTCTAGACTACATTATATTCTAAAAGAATCTACTTTCTTCTATTGTTATTTTACCTTTCACTGATGAATGATAATGAAATGAAAAACATAATAATAAATATCAGATAAAATACAAATGTGTCTAAAACAATAGAGCAGCATCAAAGCGCATTCCTCTTCTTTGTTTATTAAGAAGCAATGTAAGAGAAAATAAGGCAAGACTTCACATTTGAATTTAGAATATTTATGCCTCAGGCTTCTCTTACAATATACCTTCAGATAATGATATTCATTTTCTTTACTCCAAAATGCTAAGCATAGTTTGTTTTGAGAGTTGAATATACTTACAGAATTCATTTTAAAGATGAGATAAAACTACAGAACTTGCATTGTTTTTTATGTGTATTATTTTTGAAGTATAAAGAGGATTAATTTTATATGCAAGAAGATTCTGCCCATTTCTCAAACAATCTATTTCCTAAATCGATATTAAATGTGAAACACTAATGCATTTGGGCATTTTTAATTTTAAAATCTAATTTTTGTACTTGCAGTGCTATAAATCTCATTATAATCAAAATTTTTATAATAAAAATATAAATATTTCCACTAATAATTTTATTTCTTAGAATTTTGAAGACAAAATTTATTAATATTTTATATATTTAATCCCCTTGTGATAACTAGTGAGGTCATTAAATTAATTATCAGAAATGATAGGACTTAGATTTTTGATATTAGCTTATAATAAATGAGAAATATGGTATATGTGGTGAAACTCCTCCTATAAATAAGGAAAGAAGAGGATATGACAATCTCTGGTTGTTTTCTGTGCCTGACTTCTACTGGAAAAACATTACTAAAATAAAGTGAATTAAACCAGAAGTAAAAGCCAAAAACAAACCTGGAACTGAATCTTATCATCATGAGGAATCTCTTCATTTAAAAACAGGAGTGACAGAAAACGATTAGATTTTCTAACTTTTATGTGTCTTATAATGAAGTGCTTGATAACTTAAAAGTAAGTTTAGGCTATTAATCTTCCTTTCCAAATAATAGCTTCTATGGAAAAATTCTATATATCTTTTTTAGGAGTATTTGTCCCAATAGAGCTTTGGCACAAATAAAGATTTAATTCCAACTAATGTAAATATAAATTGGAAACAAAAGCCAGAAAAATGATCATTCATACAATTGTTTTCAGTTGCTAGATGATTTCTGATGTACTGTAAAAATAATTAGAAAAATACAATTTATATATCTGGTGTAAATCTAGGTGGCTTTGCAAAATATCAGTTTCATTGTTCCTTGTATCTTAGCATATTTGCACATAAATGTATTTCATGCATCCTCCACAAGGTAACAAGTATGAATAAGAACTGAGAAAATAATTTTAAAGTTATTAAAGAATTATGACCAGTAGTGAAAGGAAGTGAACTAAGTTGAGGATCAAATTTGTTGTGTAAAGACTAAGCCCATTCAAACTAGCATTGTCACTCATTACGAATTATGATTTCTTGAAATGAATTTTAATTTAAAGAAACAATAATACAATCATTACCAAATAACTAATAATTACACATACAAACTCTGTTATATAAATATTCGTAGAAGGCTAGATGAGACATTTGAAACCTTAAAGTTAAAATACAATAGGAATTCTAGTCATTTATGAGTGGGAAAATATATGTAGGGGTTATAAAGAATAAGACAAAAGTATGTTCATATTAAGTATGTCCTGTAGACCTTTCTACCAGGTCTAAATTGCAAAAAAAAGTGTATTAATTGATGAGAGGAGATAATTTTGTGGAAAATCTGGGGCAAGACCCTTTTAGAATGTGAACTTCCGGGAAGACTGAGTTCTTGCGTCGCCTTCCTCAGCATAGTGACCCACTGGGAGCATCCCAAGTCCTGATTTATGTTCTTGAAGTTTTGAGATCCTAGTGACAACGATCTGACTTACACAATGCTAGAGTCTAAGAAGTGAGCAACTTTCTACTTAAAGAGACTAACTTTTAAAATCAGACTGGCACAGCCAGCTTACAATTTCTAATTCCAAGCAGCTTTTCTCTGGGCACATGATGTAAACATTCTGCCTGCCTGTTAGGTGTGGGGTATTCATGTGGAACAGCAAGCAGGCTTGATGGTGTCACTTGGTTAAGTCTCTTTGAATGGAGAGGAACTCTAGGGAAAACAGTCCCTACCACAAAGCCAGAGAGCACCGGAGCTACACAGGTTCAAAAGGGAACAAGTGGATATGTGAAAGGGTCCTGTCATTCAAGTAAAATAGACTCCAGGGTGGAGGTGCCCAGCAAAGGAAGCCCCAAGGATGGAGTTAGGAGGTCAAATAGAGTTAGGAGTCACACACAGGGTTGTGAGAGCAGCATAGACTGCCTTGAAATCTTTCTTACCTTTTGCCTCTTCTGATCTCCCATTTTATACTCCCCAACCCTACTCTTAATTTCACACCTTGTCTCAAACAGATTTTGGCTGACAAATAAATGAATAAATAAGTACATAATAAACAACCAGAAAAAATCAAATTTATTTTTGGGTAATATTTTAGGTGAAAGTTAGTTAAGAAAGAGGAAGGAATCAATTGTTCACCATTGTGTATATCTCATACCGGATGTCAGGCAATCAACTGTCTCTATTAAAGAATTTATTTTTCAGTAAAAAATTAAATTACCATATGCTAAGAGTAGGCTAGGAGAAGAAGAAGAAGAAGAAGAAGAAGAAGAAATCTATGAGATTGTTGATGCTTTCATCTATCCACTGCAAAGGATAACACTAAAATGAGTAAAGTTTTAAGAAATATTACAAGACAGTAACTAGGGTTTATATTTTATATGTTGGGTTTATATTGTATTTTCTGTCAGGTAAATATATTAACTTATTTAATCCTTCATGTTTCTGAAAGAGGAAGGTCATAGTTGTGGAGAATGAAGACATGCAGAGGTCTAGCACAACAAAGCAGGTGCATGTACACACACAGGGTTGGATGGGTGGAGCTTCCACGGACAGGAGATAAAGCAACATGCTCTGCATATGAATGTATGTGCATGTGCTGTAGTAGGCCCCTTAACATACATTCCCTAAAGATATTAGGAATATGTCACCAGTTAGCTCAAGTTGGACGAAATGGTCATTTGTCTCAGTGGCACAGACCACAGCCAAAAAGGGGAACCACTAATCTTCAGGGATAACAGCAATACAATCAACTCTAGAGTCACAGACCTCAGCCTGCATCTTGTAGAAACAGAATACCTATCTCATAAAATTGTCATACAACTTAATAAATGAATACTCATAAGAAACTTAAAATTATCTTTGTACCAGAGTGTATCTTCAATTAAAGCATCCTCTTCAAGCTGTTAAGATGTAAACTTTCATCAGGTTTTTGAATATTGAAGAAACATCAATAAGATGATGATTCTTTGAATTTCTGAAGGCGCATCTCTCAGATTTCATTACCTGTATTAGTTTAAGTTCTCGCCCACACAATTAGCACAAAGACTTAACTTTCTGAATTGGAAATGAGAGATACAATTTACATTTGATTTTAGAATGTATGCCAAAAATAATTAGCTTCTGTAACAGGAATGGCTCTGAATTTATTAGAAGCTATGACTCTAGCATAGCCAAGAACTGCCAAAAGCTACAGGAATTCTAAACTTCAATGACATTAAGCTTTACTCCCACTCCTAGAAATATGATGAAGATTTACTTTCAGAATCTGGAGATTTGAAATGGTCTTAGAAATTCTATAGTATAGAAATGAAATACGAAATTTAGCCAGGCATGCCCCGATTTTTCTTTTTCAGAGTTGAATGTAATTGTGTATAGTGATAAGACGCAGGGGTGGCTTTCTCTTTTTAAGAACCTCAGTCTCTACTTAGTTCCGTTTTCATCATGGCTACTGTTTTCTTAACTGTTGGTCAAAATGAACCAATTCTGCTTAAATGTAGAAAAATAAGTATTAGGGAAGGGGAAAGGAGAGAGAGAAGAGGAAGAGAAAGGGTTGTGAGAAAAGGTAGAGGTGAAACAGAAATAATTGTGATACATAAGTGAAACCCATGTACTTGAACATGTAATATGAGCTATTTTTATAATAAAATGTTTTAAATGAGGGTCTATTTTGGAACTGGGAGGATATCCTTCTCTTTAATTTACTCACATTTATATTCATTATTTCTGACATTTATCTACTTCATTATTTTATTGGTTTATGTCTATTGTCAGAAAAAAAGTCTTTAAGTTCTTCAGAGGAAACTTACTTTAGTTATATATGTATTTGCCCAACAAAGTCAAGGAGACTTGTATAATATGGTAGGCATTCTGATCATGGAATACTAACATTGAAAACAATAGATCCAGGACATGAAAACTAGAGAAGTTGTCAAAGACATGGTATCTGTGCTCTTTTATTGATAGTTCATTTAATTGTGGTGATGAGAATCTTCTTTTAAAAAATCCTTCTGATCTCATGTAGTGTCTACAGCTTCCTCAAGAATAATCACCTAGATTATGAGTGTTTGAAAATTTCATTGTATTTTGTAGTTAATTCAGATTGGTGCCTTAGCAGTACCAGACATTCTATATGATCAGGGAAATTAAAATGTCTACTAAAATATTGCTTTCCATCTTCTGCATTTTATAGAAGACTTTTTGCTTTTGTTTTATTTCTTTTCCTTGTTTGTGTTTCTCAATGAATTTAGAAGCAGGGCAATTTTAGAGTTCTTGAGCATGTGGAATATAATATGTAATATAATATAGACATTTGCCTCCCGATTTCTATACACATATCTAGCTAACTGTGTTATATCCCGAGATTCATGCAAGAGACTATTATGGGAAACCACTTTAGCAACGTTTTTAGTGTAGATCTAAGACCTTTAGCTTGTACTTACATGCATGTGATAGGGCAAATACATAGAAAACAGTAATTCTAGACAGAATGTGAAAAGTTCTGGGTTAGGGGCCCAGAAATATTTTCAGGATTTTTTGAGACATAAGGGACATCGTTTGTTGTAGGATATAGGGGAAGACTACATAAATGTTGTGACGTGTGTGGAAGCTTTTGACTGACAGTGAAGATTTGTTCGATGGTGATACCCTAGCAGAGCTATACAAATGGCTTTGATCCCAAAGGAAGAGCCTGAGTCAACGTTTCGAAGTGTAAACACGGAGATGTACAAGGAAAAAAGGAAGCAATCCAAGCCAGCTAGAGGGTGATATTTTGAGTATGTCAGAAAATGTGCATCTTTTTTAACAGGGCTATGGAAGGTCATTAGTATTACTTTTACCTTAGAGTTCACATAATTTGATCTTTACTTTTAACATACTACTACATCAGTAGCCACTAGAGCCATACCTAATTGGTTGGACAACCACACCAAAAATTACATATTTTCATTCAACAATTTTCTATGCATACATTTATATATTCCAAAGAATAAAATTAATATTTCATTCTTATTAAGGACATCTTTTATCTGTTTTGTTCTTTTCCTTTATATTTTTCTACTATATTACATTTTATTCTTAATGATATTTTTGATTGCCAATTGAATGATCACCACCAGTTAAAGACTTCTCTTATTGAGTATATAAATATTAGAATGAACAAGTTTTGAGATATGAAGCCTAGGTAAGCTATAAGTGCATTAGTTCCAAAACATTAAGCTGATCTAAGTGTGATTGGTGAAAATCAAAGAATCTGGGGGAAATTTATGTAGTAATATTGTGGTTTGGATCTGGAATGTCCCCCAAAAGTCTCATATATTTGGAGTTTCAGGTTATCTGTAGAATCATGTGCTACTAAGAAATGGGGGCCTGGTATGGAAGGGTGAATCACAAGCGTGTGATATGTTACAGGTGTGTGGTAGAAAACGCACATGTGTTCACTTATAGATTACAGGCATGTGTGCATTAAAGATTGAAACCAGGAAGGGGCAGAACAGCGAGGCTGGACCCAGAAGGAGAGGATCAGTGGGACAGGACCTGGAAGGATATATTCTACTTCCTTTTTTCCTTCTAGGGACTTGGCTTCCAGTTGACAATGCTACAAATTGCTGCTGGCACCCCTGCCTCAGGATGTGCATCCACTGTTCAGGCCCATGAATGCACTGAGATCTTCTTAAACAGTGAGCTAAAATAAACTTTTCTTCTCTTATTCTGTGTGTGTAGAGTATTCTGTCACAGCAGAAGAAAAGAAGGTAACACTGGTTAGTTTTGCATGTGAAAATTTGTGAGGATTATGAACATTAAAAAAGCTAAAATTAAAAAAAATAATTTTTATGAACAGCAAGTTCAGAGAAAAGACCTAAGTATAGGAGGATAAATATGAAAGCTACATAATTATGTAAATTTGGAAGCAACTCAGATGTTGAATTTGTCCCTGTATATTTGATTTATAATATTTACTGGCCACTCAAATAACATTTCGAAAATTAAGACACAAGCAGAAAAACAAAATGGGATATATGAAAGGAATGATTCTAGATTTTATCTTCAGTGAAAGCTCTAATTTTCAACGGCTTGCTACATGAAAGTTGAGTTGCTTCTTGCCTTTCTGTTCAAGTGGCATTTTTGGATGGCTGGCCATCTCAGAGTAGTGATGAGGGCCTATGGCTCTTTTACTCTTGGGGTACAGCCATCGGCATCCCATGGTCAACTTGTTCTGGAGGTGCTTTCTTTCTAGCCACCCAGAAATAAAATGACCATCTGTAAACATTTTTATGAATCAGCTTTGTTCACAAGGCCTTCCATGACAAGAGGTCAGGACAAACATAGGTTAAAGAAGAGAAAATTACTCTCTCATAGGGAGGAAGTCTGAAAATCTAAGGTCAAGTTCTCAGCAGCCTTTTTTTCTTTTTAAGATCTGTGAAGGAGAATCTTCTCCTTGTCTCTTGCCTGAATTCCAGTAGTCTGATAATCTTTGGTCTTTCTTGGTTAATGTAAGAGTCTCTCTAATGTCTGCTGTGTATCTCCACATTGCAAAGTCCCTTATCTGTGTCCCAGTTTCCTCTTTATATAAAGAGACAAGTCTTTTGAATGAGAGGAATATTCTCCTCCAGTATGTCCTCATCTTGACTAATTTTATCCACAAAAACTGTGTTCTTTAACAGATATACATTCCAAGATACTAGAGGCTATGGTGTGAACATTTTTATTCAGGGTAGCTAATCAATTTCTCAATACACCCAGAAGGAAACTTGATTTGGAATCACTTGGGTTAAAACGATGGATGACTTGTACCAAGGAATCATTAAGATAGAGAGAATAAAAGCAAATGCTATTGGTAGAGCTTCTTGGGGTGTTTACAATGGAATAGTGAGGGGAAAAAATGGTGAACAGATTTCCTCCAGAGTGTCAGAAATGATATCTAGATGAGGGTAATTTGTATGAGAATGATAAACCGTGGCAGAATCAACGAGGCAGAGTGCTGTGTTGGAGGAGAGCACTTGGTAAAGAAGTAAGTCACTGCTGCCAGCTATTGCAGCTGTTGTGCAAGCCTGAGCCAGGTTTGTGTTCAGTAGTGTGTGTGTGTGTGTGTGTGTGTGTGTGTGTGTGTGTGTGTGTGTAATGATAACATACTCATACAGAGAACAATAGCTTGCCCAATCCCTCAATAAGCTACTGTCAAAATTGGAATTGGCAATGGGAGCTCACAAGTCAGAAGTAAGCCAAGTTCCCAGCTCTCTAATCTATATATACCACCTGTCTGTTTTTGCTAGAAGAAACTGTGAGAGAACACACATTTGTCTCTATAGGATTTTACTTGTGAAATGTTTTGGATTGCTTATTTCATCTTTCTGTTATTTTTAGGACTAGAAATTTTATCCGGATCTATTTCGTGGCAAACCTGATCTAAAAATTAATGTTACCTTGTCCTGTTAGATAAGCAAGTATCACAGGAACATGGGCGATCTGCCAAACTAAAGAGAAAGTAGCCCAGGCTCTAGTTCCCGTGTGTGACCTTGAAGAGTCACATAGGCACAGTGACTACTGTCTCTTTGCGTAGAAAAATTAATTAGACGAGAGAAAGATTTATGATCATCCTTGATATTATCTCACTTCCTTACATTTAATACCTGAGCTAAATAAACATGAACCGAAAGCCTCTGTGGTATAAGGCACTATGATGAGAATTTTCACTGAATATATTAATTTAATAATCTTTTAAACTTGATTGATTTAGAAGCGAGAGCTTATCCTGTACACTGTATGTTCATGGGGGTATGACTTGAAACTGATTGACTGGTGTGAAATTTAATTAAAATATTTTTCACTGGGTTATCTCAACACATGTAATGACAATAAAGGACTCCACAAACACAAAGAGAGAAACAAACCTTATTAAGCCAGCATTCAGTGAGAGGCAAAAATCTCTATAAAATTTCCATACTTTTGGTTCTAGAAATGTGAGGATATTAGTGAGCACCAGATTCAGGAGTCTTTCCACCGTGATATTCAGATTAATTCGTCACCTTAGAACTTTAAGCAAATACCCAAATAATATCTTATGGAAGGTAATTTAACCTAGTCTCTTAAATTAGAACTATATACAATTTGCTCTAATATTTAAAGATGTATGTGTTTGTGTGTGTTTATATTTATGTGGGTGAAGATGTTTTATGTAAACATTTACAGCAGGAAAAAAAATAATAGCCAAATACTTTAAACAATTTAACGTTATAATATACAATGCAATCCATAATAACTATGTGATCACAACTTAGTTATCCAATGGTTTAAATAATTTTGAACACATAATGTTATTTTTTAATGAAAATATAATTGGATTTGTAGGACCTGTTGCTCTGAAAGCAGAGAGAAAAAGTTCATGGACTGCAAAGCAGCAGCACCCAGGCCCCTGCCTGTGGCAGACCTCAGCGGAAATGGCTGAAAGATGCGAATGGTGTATTAAGTATTGCAGACTGTAGGAATAATACATATTTTAAGTCCTAATAATGGCCTTTTAATATATCTTGTGCATACAGCCTCAAAAACAACATGCTCTATGAGTTAGAGATTTGCATTGAGAGGAAAAGAATTCATCTATTTCCATTTTGTTAACTATGAAATTGGGAGAAATCACTTAGCCAGAGACGCACAGCATATACTATGTGCTTTTTTACAGTCCAATTTCCCCTCTTACAACTCATAGTGACTCTTCCTTTCAATCACATGGCATTATTAATTTATTATGTTTCCGCAGCTGTTATATCCTTCCTCTATTTTGTATATCTCATTATTTGTTTTTTTCAATTCTTTATATTTACACCTACAATGCCCATACTTTAAATATTGAACTATTGGTATATTTTTGTGGATAGGCAAAGGGGGCATGATTGGGAGAGATAGGGAAGGGAAAGAGAAGCAAAAACGATTAATATTTGATATATGTGCACCGATTCCTCAAGTTGAATGTATACACGTTAATACAAAGAATAACTTGAAAGGAATGTTGAGCTTTTGTCAACTGGCTTCCAGAGTAGCTTGATTTTTCTGGTATTCTGTGTGAAAAGAGTTTGGTGTCTTGATTATCTTCACAGGGAGGTAATTTTCATGAATTTGGTTGCTTCGACATCTTTTCCTATAACTTGAGTGCTGCAATCATAATCACACTGTAACATCAGGTGTAGAGAAAACATTGATGCATTACTCTGGGTTAAGTGATCTTCCCCTTCCCCTATTCCCCAGCTCTTTTCCAGTCCCTCTTCTCAGTCTTTCATTTCTTTGAAAGCATCAACATTAAGTGTTGTCAGGTTGTTGTATTATTTGGGCTTTCAACTTAAGTTGGAATTATCTAGGCTTATTTTTTGGTTATTTTCTTGTCTGCCTATTCGAGGGACTCACAAACCTCTTTGCCTATGTAAAGGATCTGTCAAATAGGAATGCACCAAACACTTGTTAACAATGGCTAAGAGAATTTACTCAAAACCACAGCATTGAGTATCAAGGCCATTGCAACTCGGAGAGGAGTATGATCTCTGAAAACAAAAGCTGGGAGGGCTTGTAAGTGCTGGGGTGAGCTCAGATAATAGGGAGGATGTTAGTCAGTGATTAGGCCAGCTGGGGTTGTTAATTGGCCCTTATGGTGGCGTGGCTTCTTCTCTCCCACAGAGACTAGGAGACTGGGGCCTTGGCTTTCCTGACTGCAACATTTCAAAGGGATGGCCTCAGGTCCTTGAGAAACACTTTGCTAGTTGCAGAAGATTTACATCTCAAAGGAGATGGAAGGGGGAGCTAGACTAGAAGGTTTTCTAAAGTAAATGCTCTAAGGAAGGTGAAGTTAAGCAAAAAAAAAAAAAAAAAAAATCTGACTGATATTTGGTGAAAGTTAGGAAAGCAAATCATTTTGGTCATCTGGTTTATATGTGAAGTGATTGAGTGACTTCAGGAGAAGGGGAAACTCATTTTTAAGTGTCACCTTTGAGTGTCGTTTCTAAGGCTTTAGTCAGTATGCAGGCAGGTCTCAGTGATTGCCCATATCTTATCGTCCGTAGATCCTGTTCAGACATTATTAGTAATTTTGGGGCTCTATTCTTTTCCGTTCTTGGGATTCTTTGAATTTCACTAGCCATTCATTGCCCCCAGCCTTCCACTGACAGTGAGCTCCTACTATCCTTGCGTGCTTGTGCAGGGACGGTTGTGGGAAGGACACTTCCATGCTGGGAATGAGCAGACCGGATTTATGCCTTGTCCTCGTCCTGTCACAATCGGCTCTCAGGCAGCCCTGAGCCTGGTCTGTGTTGCCCCCCCCCCCCCCCCCCCCCCCCCCCCCCCCCCCCCCCCCCGCCCCCTGCTTCTCTCACATTGGTTATGTTTGATACTGTCCACTTCCTACATTCTACAAATATCACAGGGGACAGAATCTTGAATTTCTCTCTCTTTCAAAACCCTTCCCTCACATGTAACACTTCATGTGAGGAAAAGGTTGTGGGAAACATTAAGTATCCTAAAGAAAAATAAAAAGTAAAATTAGATGGGAACTTTGAAAATATGCAACTATTAATTTTCTTCCCCTCCATGATGATCTTCACGTTGGGACAAATGGGAATGGCCCTCTCCATTGTTTCTCTGCACTGATCTCTCCTCTTTTACCAAAAGAATAGTTTAATTTCTTACTGGGACTTAAAGTGTGTTTTTTCCATGTTATAATGATGTGGTAATTATGATTCTCCATTTATGACCAAATGCATAATTCTAAACTATATGCAAGGGTGAATGTTACATTTTTACTTTTTCACATTCAATAATCTATAAAATACAAATATTTGAATTGGGGTTCTCAAATCATCATAATTTTAAGAATTCAAGTTCAATAATAATTTAGAACTCTTCTCAAAGCAATTTTGTGCATAATCCTTGCATGTTACCCACAGACTTAAGATGCTGTTTTGTTGAATAATATGCATAGTAACTGCAGAATCAATGACACTGTAGTCTTTCTCTTTGCGTGCAATTTTGCACACTCGGTGTGTCCAACTTCCTGGTGTCTCCACTGTACCTTAGATTTTACTCTCAAAGTTTCAACTCATTTAGTGATTATTCATATCTACACCAATACTCCCAACTTTAAAACAATCATATATATTCAATCTCGGAAGAGAAACTTAGACTCAGGGAAACTTCTCATGGTTTAAAATAATGAGAGGGAGATCTAAAATTTGGTTGATTCACTATTTGCTTAGCAACAGTAACAGTAGTGGATAGCATGTTGATTATGTATGTTATTTTAGAAACTGGCAAATTAGTTACATATGACTTTAATGGTTACTTAGTAGAACCAGAAATTGAAATACGATGTCAGAATTTATCGAATGGCAATCAATTCAAGAGATATACTGATATCATTAGGTTTATCAGGCCAAGTAATCCAGATTCCCTCTGTAGCCATGATCCAGACATTCACGTGTTCTGTTATTGAAGTCTTAATTACTCATATCTATAATTCTCCAGTCATATATCACACTACACAAAGCTATATATAGGTTGCAAAACCTACTAAGAAAGAGTTAGATGTGGCTGCAGAATTTGAAGAAAACTGAAAGCCAAGACTTAGAGTGATGTGTGACAAGTAACCACAGGTGACCACAAAAGATCACAGAACAGGCAGAGCTTCTCTGAGGAGGCATGGAGTTTGTTCTGATTTTGATTCAAAATCTGAGTCTGTAGCACACAGTTCAAGTGTGCTGTGTCAGAGAGTTTGAGCTGAGATGAAGCAAGGGGACAGACAAGTAAAATTATAGGCCCATTGAACTTAGGATACGTTAGCTAGGTGGTCTCATGACATGACAGTTCTACCTTGCTGGCAGTCAATCTTGGGTGTCTCTTCTCTTTATGATCCAAGGCAGGAGGTTGTATTGTGTGTTGGTCTGTTTTGTCTGATAAGTTTATAGGATTATTTTTTTCTGATCAAAGTTAGATGGATTGCATATCCATGTGTGTTTGACTTAATTTCATAAGTTTATCAATGACAATTTTTATTGGTGATATCATTTATCAGCTTATCCCAAATGATTGTGCTGTGCAGCTGGACATTGTCACTTTTGGGTAAGTTTGTTGTGTCCAGCATCTGGTTGTTGTCTATTAATATTTTTATATACAACTTACAAATTATTATCCTTATTGTTCATACTTAGAACTGGGCAAACTGTTGTTTTATAAAATAAAGTCATTAGGGGCAAAGTAAAGCCACTATTTCTAGTATTCCAAACAATATAGCATACTGGAGAGAAGTATATCCTGCTGTACACAATATAGGTGAGTCCAAGGTTTGCTGCTAGTGTGAACAATAGCTAGATTTTCTGTGCCCATGGTTACAGTGGCTTCTGAGGGTTCAGAGAGCTGACCATGGGTTGACAATTTCTTACGAACACAGCAAAGCAAAGTCTTTCAAAGGAGTTTACACTTTTAAATCATTAATCCTGCTATGGGTGATGTCTGGCTTTTTCTTGAGATGTCCTCATTTATTTTTCCTATTATCTTAATGTCTTATACTTGGCTTATATTTAATACTAGTCATTTTGGCAACCAAGTGCTGATGGTCCTACCTTTCCATGTGATTTCTTTCTGGTCGAACTATAAAATTTTTACAGCCTTGATTTTGATTTTGATTTTAAATTCCCACTGTAAATCTCCTAAAAGTAGATGGTGGTATCCATGGTACAGCTGGAACATTGGGTTGCCATGAAATATTGTTCAGAAGGCTAGTTATTTCATCATCTTTAAGTTCAGCCTCACATAAAGTCTTAGGGAAAACTGTAGATAACTTTTTATATAAGGAATTAACATCCATGTGCTCTAGTTGCAACCTCCAGACCCTGGACTTTCACATTCCTATTAGCATTCTCGTCTTCCAAACTCTCATCAGAAATGCTCATCAAACTCTGCTTATACACTTCTAGGATTTCTTTTGCCCAATTTTTAAACTTTTCCATTTTATTTTATTTTATTTTATTTTTACCACAAACCATCTCCAAATGCTCCTGAACCTCATAATCAGTTACAATCACAGTAATAGTCCCATTTTGGGTACTGTTACTTTTGTATTAGTCACTTTTCTATGACTTGGACAAACTTAACCAACACCCACAACTTAAACGCAAAATTTATTTTAGCTTGTAGTTTCAGGGAACTCAGTCCATAGTTGGTTGGCTCCTAGGCAAAAGCTGCATGGCAGAGGGGATTGCAGCAGAAGGCTGCTTAACACACAGCAGGCAGCAGGCAGGAAGCAGAAAGAAAAGAAGGACAAGATTATACACTTCCAGTTCATTGTCCCTGTGACCTACCCCTCCTACCAGGCCCACCCTCCTAACAGAACATGAATTTATCATTGGATTGATTCCAGGATGCATATAGGGCTATCATGATAAAAATCATCTTCTGAAAGGCTCTAGCTCTGAACACATGAGGTACTTGGGGGACATTGTACATTTAAACCATAACAATGTCTTCTTACTTCAAATACTACCTTAAAATATGATTTTCAATTTTATAATATTTTCTTCAATTTTTGTTCAAGAACTTCTACAAATTATTTTACATTAATTAGTAAGAAAAACTTTTTGAAGCAGTTATTTAAAGTGTCTCAGATTAGAAGTTGTAATATAAATTTTTCTTGTAAGTGATGGTCTCATAAAATCACGTCACTCAGATTAATATGCATAGGGAGTATTATTCTCATTAAAATATGTGATTTTAAAATTCTACACATATGTTAACACACTCAATATTAAAATTTATTATCTCTTGGTACTTTTAATAGCATTTTGCTATTTGTAAAGGTATAGCTTAAGAGTTATTTGTTTGACATTAGATACTAGCTAGAACTAATCATAAATTATCAGAGTACCAATAGCCAATACCCAATTTTATGTTGTTTAAACATCAGCAAAAGCTGGGAATGTTGACATATGTATATAATTATAGCTACTCAGGAGGCTGAGGCAGGAGAATGACAAATGTGAAACTAGCATGAGCAAATTAGTAAGAACTTTACCCAAAATAGAGCTTAAAATGGATAGGGACTTCCTCAGTTGTAGAGTTTTGTCTCATATTCATAAGTTCTTAAGTTTAATAACTACTCTCCTCATAAAAGTTGATTAAAAGTAAGTGGGTAGGATAATAGACAAAATTAAATCATTATATCCACTCTCTTTTTATTTGGAAAAAGAAAGCATAATTGAACATTAAAAAATTTGTTTTGACACACTTTTTCTTTTTGTTTTTTCTTTTGGATCAATTCTTTAGAGTAGGTTACATTCATTGCATTTGAGTACTGGAGGTTCTAAAAACATCAGATTTTCACAGACAACAATTTTTTGTGCAGTGTTATTTTTTTCTTGGAATTACACATATGTAGAAGCTGAAAACAGGTGCATATATAAAACAAAGGAAAATCACTGGCAATGCAAAACCTCACAGAATTTGATATGAATTTCTGTGGTTGTATGTACTTAGGGCTGAAAAGATCATTGCTAAAAATTCAAGAGGCATTTTTTTTTCTTTGTGGCACATTAGTGTATGTTTTTTAAAATAATGATTTATCAGAGTTAACTTACATGTATTTTTAAAAAGTGAGCCTATTTTAATATTATTTAACCAGGTTTTTATTAAAGAAAAACTTCATTAAGAACTGCCAAAGCCAAGAATTGTTAAAAATATTAATATATGTAAGAGACCAAGCACCTGTAATTTTGAGATTTAAACAACAGAGGAACATGTATCAGTAATGTAATGACTCTTTGGGTAGATATCAGAGTAGTCTCTGTCACAGATTCACCACTGAAACTACAGATAAGAAGAATCACCATTTGAAGATGTGTAGGATGTGCACTTCACACAGATGAACTAAAGGAAAAAAAAATTGTAAGGAGAAAAAAAAAAGACTGGGACTATTGGAGGCTATTTTGGTTAAGTCAGAAAGAGAAATGCTGACAATAAATACAGTCAGGTTCAATAAATACTCTTTACTGTGGTGAACGGTAAAGTCCAAAAGATTTCATTAGTGTAATAAACAAGGATAGTTCACCCTCTAAGGCACAGCATTAAAAGATGTTAGCATCCCTTACATGGATGAGAGGACCTCATAAAATAAACACTGAGAAAGAAACACCAAAAATAAAGTACTACACCGATTATTACTGTCACGTGTATTTACTTATTTATTTATCTATCAGTTTGACCCAGGGTCTTTGACCTGAGCTACATCCCCAGCTCGTTTTTTAGTTTTGATTTTGAAATGAGGTCTAAGTGACCCCACCCCAGGCAGGATTAGAATTTGGGATGGTTCTCCCTCAGCCTCCCAGAGTTCTGGGATTGTAAACCTCTCAACACCACGCCCAGCCCTCTTGTTTCCTTTGACTCTTCTCTCTCTGATCAAGGCGATTTGCCGTGATAGTAGAGCTTAGAATTGGAGGAGACATGTTACGGATCCTCATGAAAAATCTTTTTTCTGTTCTTCTGTGTTAGTTGAAGTTATTTTATAGTAATGATGTCAAACGTTTCGCAATAAAATCCTACTCGATTGTATGTATAGACAGCCTGGTTGCTGGTTTTTGTCGCTGTCCTTGTTTTTACTTTTTCTTAGTTGCCTGTGATTTCTGAAATGGGTAAGTCATAGAAAGGGAATCCTAGCCTCTGACCCACCGATCAGTCCTCTTGCGCTCGGAGGAACACATGGAGGGATAAGACGTAAACACTATTCTTCTCTATGCAAGTCATTTCCTAAGAAGCAAAGAGGAACGACGTGGTGCCAACACTGCAGGCAATCACTTTCTACTTGGGAAGAAGTGTTACTGGTGAACAGAAAATTCACTTAAGGCTAGAAGTCAGTTCAAATGCAGTGTAACTCACCCCTACCTTCTGAAACAAAGCCACATAAATTTATCTAACACTTGTTTTCAGATATGCTCCTCATTGTTTCTAATCACAGACAGTGACATTCTGAGGTATGCTTATGTTCCCCCTTTTAACAAATGAGTAAACGAGGAGAGTGGAAGGCCCTGGGGATCGTGGGGGATTGTGGGGGCCGACACGCGTAAATGCCATGGGAGCTGGAAGCGGCGCTGACACTGTGCTTGAAGCACACGTGGGTCTCTCAAAGAGAAAATTGAGGAAAGTAAAAGGGGGGAGGTAAGAAGTGAATGCTGAGAAGTGGGGGGGGGGGATGTTTTAGAGGTCCGCATGCTTATGGGGATTCCAGGCATTCGAGAATGCAGGGAGCATGGGTACACTGAGAGAAACTTATGCTCATTTTTGTAGTTCATTAAATAAGGCTGTGTTGGCAATTTAGAAAATTATTACAACGGTTTAGCAGTGTGATGGCTAGAGCAGAATTAGTACGGGATGACTGAGTGAGACAGTAGATGTGGCAGGAGCTCTGCAGAGAATAATTGATAAGCTTTCAAAAGTAATGGGGGGGGCGGAGGGGGGAGGTGTGCTGGGGCTGGTTGTGGAGGATGGCACTGCTTCGGGAGTGGCCACAGGGTGGAGCTCTACATTAATTTGCAAGGAAGGACAGCCAGGGTGTTTTAGTGGGAGAGGTGAGAGATCAAACACCAGAACAAATTTCACACTGGCCTGGGAAAAAAAAAAGGCCTTTACCTGAAATAGAAAATAAAATAAAAAATAGAAATCAATGAGCATTTGCATAAGAAATTATAAAAATAAGACTTGAAACATAGACAAATTCCTGCATATCTATAACACTTTCAAAATACATCTCTTGAAATAAATCAAGAACTAGTTTGTAAGTAGAAATATGTATATATATATATATTTTTTTTTTTTGGAATAAATTTGTAAAACCATATACCAAGCTACATAGAGAGTCAAAATTTCTCTCTCTCTCT
>PVKB01006538.1:0-58809 GCA_004027205.1 Ctenodactylus gundi
TTTTTTTTCCCTGTGGGGAGCAGGAATAAACAAGTCAGAACATTATTATAAATTTAGTTATAGAGCATAAAATTTAAAAGTAAAATTCAAGAGTCACAGGTTGAACTAATAGCTGACTAAATTCTTAGCCAATGGACTGAGGCTACCTGATCTTTTATCTTTACCACTCATGACACCTTCAGAGAAAAGACCTACCACACCACTTACCTACCAGTTATTATTGTTTTTAAAACTAAAAATATCCCAAATCAAAACCATTGCCTTCTGACACTCCAACCCCAGCAAAATATCTACACATCATACATATCAAAAAAGTTTACAAATTAAGATTTTACACCAATTCTGCATGTTGAATATAATCATTATGTTTTGAAAACTGGTATACTAGTAAAGGTAATAATTATGGGGGGTGGGGGGGAAGTTCCAAAGATTTTTATGAGAAAGTGGACACTGGTGTAGTGGGATACCACTCAAATGATTTGTGTCTTTTTTGTTGTTTTTACATTTTCTCTTTAGATGTTTCCTTTCCTCTATGTTCTTAGGTGCTACTTTTCTCTCTGTCTCTCTTAAATATTCCTTCAAGTATTTTCTGCAATGCTGGTAGCATATTTCTTTTAGAATCTTTGGTTGTGAAAAGTTTTTACTTCACCTTCCAATTTCAGGGATAATTTTGCTGAATACAACAGCCTGGGTTGACACTTGCTGTCTTTTAAAGCTTGAAAAATTTTGCTCCAGGCTCTCCTGGCCTGTGAAGTTGCATTGAGAAATATGCAGTAATTTGAATGGGCTTGCCTTTGTAGAACAATGTCTATTTTTCTCTTGATGCTTTTAATATTCTTTCTTTATGTTGAATTTCTGAGGTTTTTGATTTTTGATATGTCATGGTGAATCTCATTGCTGATTGAGGTTGTTTGGTATTCTCTAAGCTTCTTGTACCAGTTTGGGAAATTTTCTTCTATGATTTAAGTGAATAAATTCTTTATACCTCCAGCACTGTCTTCTGCTATTTCTCCCATACCTATAATTCTGAGGTTGGTTCTCTTCAAATCATCTATCAGCTGTTGTAACCAGCTACTTTGCTCAATTCTAATTTTGGAGTCATTCTTGCCTAATTATAGCATTTGCTTTCTCATCCTTGTCCTCAAGTTTTAAAATTCTGTCCACACAAAGTTCGAGTCAACTTCCCTTGCTTTCAGATGTATTTTTCATATCCTGAATTTCAGCTAGATTTCTTTTCAAAATTTCCACTTCTTTCCCAAAACATTTCTTCATATCTTGCATTTCCTTACTTACCTCAGTCAACTTTTTATTTGTGGCTTCTATATGTTCAGTGAGCTTTGTATCCATCAGGATCACTCTTTGTTTAGTAAGTTCCTCTTTAAGCCTGCTAATCATTGCTTGTTTTTCCTCAAGAATATCTTGTTTGAACTGGCTGTGTGATTTGTTTATTTGCTTTTTGACTTCTTCCCTATGAACTCCACTATTTCAGGGACCATGACATTAGTTTCTGGGTCTCAGGCATTTTTGTGCGTGTCCTGTTACCTTGTCTTCCTTCTGTGTTTTTCTCTTGTTGAGGGACCTCACTTTAAAGGCCTAGCTAATAGAGTTATTTGAATGACTGTGAGGGTGTGTGAGGGAGTCAAGTTCTGTGCTGAAAGTCGGCAGTAAGAGAGGACCTAACAACTTGATGGCCTCTGAGGCATCTTGATCACACCCATCCCCCTCAGCAAAGCTCTTCCACCTGTCCTGACTTCCCAGCCCCAAAGGTGGGGCTCTCCACCTTTGGAGATTCCCCCACAACCACCTGAGCCTTTCAGGGTCGGTGGCCTTTTTCTCCTCTCTGCAACTGTTTTCTGTACAAGTTTCTTTCCAGGAGCATCTTAAGAGTGACCCCCCAAAACCTGTTGTGCCTGTCTGAGACTTATTTAATTCTAAACAGATCAATCTTGGCCTCTTTTTTTTTTTTTTTTTTTTGAAATGGCTCCTGCTTAAGTCACCATCTGTTATGGCTGTCAAGCATTACTTCTGGCCTAGGTTCCAGGAGGCCTTTTCTTGGGGAGCTCACATTACATTTGCAGTTTACCATACCCCTAGACTCATTTTTAGAGGCTGGGGCTACCAGCAGCTCTCTATTCCCACTTCTCCCAGATCCACTCTTACTTTGGTCACAAGTTCTGGGCTCTGGGCTGTACTCTGTCTGTGGATGACAGCAGCTCTGAGCCACTGGGGCAGTTTCCAGGGTTGTTGTGTTTCTCCACTTCGGATATGTCTTCAGGGTTTCTGACCTTTCCATGGCCTCCTTTCCATTGTTGGGGTGCTCTTTTCTCTCCTAGATATGTTGAATGGACAGTTTTTAACTGTATTTTCAATTTTTAAAGTGGTCCCACAAGGAGATATGGCACAGCTGTGTTACTTTGGCTGCCATCTTGCCCAGAAGTCCTTTCAGTGAGTCTGTGAGTCATTCTAGAGAATTATCAAAGCAGAGGCCCATGGAAGCTTATATATGTAGTCGCCTGGTCAGAAGTGTATACATTCCCTGAGGTTGCTGCTAGCATCTGAAGTGGAAGCATTCTGTGGAAAACAGACTCTCAAACCCCTGGATCTCATGCTAAGTCCCAGAAACACAGTTTGTGTCTGAGATTTGATGTCAAGGATTGGAATTAAATGGAGGTACAAGTATGAGTCCACGTGGGAGAAAAATTTAGCCAGACATTTTGTGTACAAGGAGCCCAGAAAATATTTGCTCAGTTCACTTTTCCTATGTAGAGATGCCAGGATCTACTCTTGGTAGGAAAGACCTGTGCTCACATCAAAGACCCCAGTCACTGGGGCCATCCAGTCACTCTCGGGCTTCTTTATAGGAACATCGTCACCGCCATTGTCACATCGCCATCTTCATCACAGCATCCAGCATTGTCGTCATTGTCCCCATCAGCAACATTAGTATCAATATCAATGTTACCATCATTGTCTTAGTCATTAAGTGCTGCTACAAAAAAAGTCATAGACTGGATACTTTATAAGCAATAGAAATTTATTTCTCACAGTTGTGGAGGATGAGAAGTTCAAGATCAAAGAACGAATTTCAATGCCTGGTGAGATCCCAGTCTCCATTTCCAAGACAGTACATTGTTACTGCATCCTTTGGAGGCTCCAAGGGGTTCTCAAGTTGTAGAGCGGTCAGAAGAAGCAAAAAGAAGTGAAATCTTTCCATCAAGCCCGTTCATAAAGGTTTCTAGTCCTATTTAACAGCACAAGGTGCTCATGGCTCAGTCACCCCTCAAGACCATACTTCCCAACTCCGTTGCATTGAGAATTGAGTTTCAACATAAAATTTGGAAAGTATAAAAACATTCAAACCATAGCTATCACCATGATCATAGGTGCTATTGTCATCTTCGACACTAACACCAACACCATTTCTGTAGTGCGTATTCTGTGCCATATCCTCTGCAGGATGCTTGCCACACATTTCATGACAACGAAGAAATGTAGAAACTACAGCTATCCCCACTTCATAGATGAACAACCTAAGGGCAGGAAAAGGAAAGTGACATCTCTGACAAATGTCAGAGAGACTCCACCAGGATCTAACGTCCAGGTCACCTCACGACAGAGCCTGTACTTATAAGCATCACCTGGTAAGCTGTCATGTAAAAGTCCCCCTGCTTTCCCTTGTCTGATTCCAGGATGTATCTTTCCCCAAATTCATATGTTGAAGTTCTAAATCTCAGTGTGGCTATATTTAGAGATAGAGTTTCTAAAAAGTAATTGAGGTTAAACAAGTCCCTAAGGGCAGGGCCTTGACCTTCAGGATTTTTGTCCATATACGGAATGACACTGGAGTGGATTTACTCTTTCTCAACATGAACAAAGAGGAGGACATGTGAGCACACAGGGAACTGGTGGTTGCTGACAAGTCTTACCCAAAACTGATCACGATAGTATCTTGACTTTTAACCTCCACAACTATGAGACATGTTTCCTTGTCGAAGGCCCCCAAGTCAGTCGTATTTGACCATAGCAGCCCTGAGCAGAATGACACTCAGGAGGGACGTTTCATCTCCTGAACACCGACAGCAGGACTGACCCTTCAGGCTCATAGGCACAGGGACTTGTAAAATATATTAATTTTTACTAATAATTGTAAGAGAAGTGATTAAAAATTTCCACATTGAAGAAGTGAAATTTCACTCTGAGTTTGATCCCCCAGCACTACATAAACTGGGTGTAGTGGTGCATGCCGGTAATCCCAGCACTCTGGAGGCTGAGGCAGGAAGATTGTCAGTGGTTCAAGGCTAGCCTGGGCTTCATAGTGAGTTCAGGACCAGCCTGGGCTACAGACTGTCTCAAAAAAAAAAAAAAAAAAAAAAAAAAAAAGAAAGATAGGGACAACAAAAACATGTTGTGGCAGGAAGAATTCAGAAAAGCAGAAGTATCAGGGGCCTGTAAAGGAGTGTCGTGACATAGCCTTGAGTGTACCTGGCCCTGACTAGTGGCTTTGTATCAGTCACCAGCAAACCATGGTCTATTGGCCAAATCTATTCTGCTGCCATCTTTTTTGTCAAACACTCATGGCATATGGCTGCTTTTATGCTATTAAAACAGTTGAGAAGTTACAGCAGAGATTATATAACCTACAAAGCCAATAACACTAGAAGAGCACTAGAGCAATATCTGGTCCTTTGTAGAATTAATTACCAACTCTTTCTTTATATCCATTGGTTAAGTTAATCCAGACTCTGAGGTGAGGCATGTTATCCTTTTTTCCAGATAAGAAAACCAAAGGTCTGAAAGGGTAAACGACTTGCCACAGATTTCTACCAGCAAAGCTTTGCTTTCCCAGGTAGCTCGTGCTCTTTTTATTAAAGCCAGCCCCAGCCGGGGAGGACACGTGTTAGGGCTACTTCCTTCCTGCTAAATACAGGAAATGAATCTGCCACATTTATGCAAAACTTGTCACCACAAATTAATTTCGGTTGAACTTGTGTTTTGTGGTAAGCCTGTTCTTGCATTGGTATCACTGAGCTAAAGATGATGCCTCCTTTGGGAAATGCTGTATGGTGATCACAGCAAAGTCACTGATGCTGGCTGGGGTGACCCTGGACAAGGTGCTGCCCCTCATGGAGCCTCATCTTCCCCTGGCTTCTTAGAGTTGGCAACCATGGCTTCTGAGAAGGATCTCTGGGATGTATATGTTTATGTACGTGTGTGTGTGTGTGTGTGTGTGTGTGTGTATTGTTAATTCCATAGCATGTAACACATACCACCTTCACTAACGTGTACACCTTAGTGGTATTAAGTACATTCAGGTTGCTTTGAAATCATCAGTATCACCCATCTCTGCAATCCTTTTCATCTTGCAAAATTGGAGTTTTGTACTCATTAAACAACTTTCCCTTTTACTCCAAACCCAGTCCCTGACTCTCACACTTCTATTCTGTCTCTATGAATTTGGCTGCCATAGGAACTTCAAATAAAGGAAATCATACAGTATCTGTTGTTTTGAGGCTGGTTGTTTTACTTATCATAATGTCCTCAAGTTTTATTCATATTGTAGCAATGTCAGAGTTTCTTTCATTGTAATGGCTGAATAATATTCCATCGTATTTAGCATATTTTGCTTATGCCTCTGTCTTTCAATGGCCATTTGGGTTGCTTCCACTTTTAGCTCTTGTAAATAAGGCTGCTGTGATTGTGGAGGTACCAGTATCTCTTTGAGGTCATCTTTTCAATTCTTTTGACTATGTGCCCAGTATTTGAATTGCTGAATCATATGGTAATTCTCCTTTTGCTTTTTTGAGGCACTTCCCTACTGTTCTCCACAGAAGCTGCATGGTTTTAAAACCTCACCAACTGTACACAAAGGTGCTAATTTCTCCACGTCCTTACCGACACTTGTTGATTTCTAATGAATTATTAGTCATCCTAATGAGAGATGTGGTATCTCTTGGTGGTTTTGATTTGTATTTTCCTAGTGACTCATGATATTAAGTATCTTTCATGTCTTGTTGGGGATTTGTATATTTTTCAGAGAACTTTACATTCAAGTCTTTTGCTCATTTTACAATCAAGCTGTTGGGATTTTTGGTGTTGTTGGATCATGTAAATTCTTCATATATTCTGGATATTAACTCCTTATTGGATATAAGACTTATGAAAAATTTTCCCATTCAGTAGGTTGCCTTTTCACTTTGCTGCTTGTGTGTATTGATGAACAGTAGCTTTAAATCTTGATGTAGTACGAGTGATCTATTTTTATTTCTGTATGCTTTTATATTTCTGTAATCTATTTTTATATTTCTGCATATTTTTATACTTCTGCCTGTGCTTTCAGTGTCATGGGCAAAAATCCCTGCCAAATCCAATATCACACAGGATTTTTTATGTGTTTTTTTTTTTAGGAGGTTTATAGTCCTGGGTTATTAAAAAAAAGTTAAAATATAAAATGACCTTTCAGTGAAGATTGAAGCTTTCTGACTAAGATTCAGAGCCAAGAATCTAGGGCTGGGGGAGATTTTGTGTCTGGGTGATAGACAGAGTGGCACAAGGTTAAGAGTGAGAATTCCAGGAACCCTTTGCGCCTACACTTAAGGAGCCTTGACGTTGCCTTCAGTAACATGGACTTGCTTCATCAAATAAAAAGAACGTAAGGCCATGGGCCATTACTGAGTCCTAGACTTATAACGGCTCAGAGTCTCTAATAGTTTCTAAGCCTTAGAGAGGCCCTGCCAGGTCAGGAAGAGAATCTGCAGGGATTTCAGGCCAGCCCTGTTGTTTTCAGGGGAGTGCAGCAAGCCTCAGAAGTAATCAAGACTGAATTCTGAACTTGACAAGGAACAAGAGAAAACATGAAAGACGACCTAGTTCATCACCCATTGGGCACTTACTTCTGCCTCTGCTAGCCATAAGGCTGTGGCCTTTTCCACGCAGAAGCTTCCTCAGCTCCTGTCACTCAGCTGCCCCGTGCTGGGCTCAGCACACTCTCTTCCCTGTCCTCTGTCCATCAGAGGGTTAGAGATGGGCTCCTATAGTTTCCGATGCTGCACTTTTTCTTGTCCTTTTGCCTTCGCCTGATTCATGTAAAGCTTTCTCCCTCAAGATCATTGGGAAAAAAAGCAATGGTCTCTAAGGGAGTAGAGTAGGATTTTAAAAATGTATATATATATATATGTGTTTAAATCCCTTTCTGTATGTAACATGGATGAACCTTGAAAGCACGGTGCTAAGAAGCCCATGAAAGGCCCACTCAGAGTGACTCCATTAGTATGAAAATCTACAATGCAAATCTGCAGATTCAGGAGGCAGATTTTGGCTACCCGGGCCTGGAGAGATTGGGCTGACACATGACAGCTGCAGGCTGTCTTTGAGGGTGATGAAAAGGCTCAAAAATCGGTTGTGGTGCTGGATGCACTTCCCTGGTAAGACACTGAAAGGCATGGAACTGTGCGCTGTGTGTGTGAGTGGTAAATGTAGTGACCTTCCCTTCGCAGAATCATTTCTGTGTGGTGGTTTCAGTTACTCAGTGTCAACTTTGGTCTAAAAATATTGACAGGAAAGCTCTAGAAATTATTAGTTTTAAATAACTTTTCTTTTTTGTGACAGGGTCTCTCTCTGTAGTCTAGGCTGGTCTTGAATTTACTACATAGCCCAGGCTGGTCTTAAACACATAACAATTCTCCTGCCTCAGGCTTATGAGTGCTGGGATTACAGACATGCCCAGTGAGGCTTACTTGGTTCTGGGGAATTGAACCCAAGGCCGTGCACGTCTTAGTCAAGTGCTTTAACTTCTCAACTGCATCCCCAGCCTTAAATACCTTTTATTATAGTGTATTATTATGTCCAATTTTATTACTTTTTTATTGTTAAAATTCTCTTCCCCTTCCTCTTGTACAAGGGATTGAACCAAAGGGTTTCACGTTGAGCTACACCCCCAACATCTTCTACCCTCTCAAAAAATTTTTTTGAAACAGGGTCTTGCTAAGTTTCTGCATTCCCTAGGCTGGGCTCAAACTTACTATCCTCCTGCCTCAATATTCCAGGGTGCTGAGATTATAAGCCAGGCTGTCATTTACCTTTTAGAGTATCTGTAAATTAAAGTATTACCGATACGTGTACAGGGAAAAACAGAGTCTTTGTAGGGTTGGGTACTATCCATGGTTTCAGACATCCTGGAAGGTCTTTACCCCATGGATATATGTGGGGAGATGGGGTCTACTATGTTCAAATCACATCTCAGTGTAGCTGTTTTTGAGAAATTTCTTCATATCCTAAAGACGAAACTAGGCTCTGAGAGCTGAAGTCACCGACCCAGGGTCATATGCCAGCCATCATGAAACTAGGATGGAAGGCTGTCTACTTGGCTCCACAGTCTGCTCTTGCACTCTCTCTCTGTCTCTCTCTCTCTGTCTCTCTCTCTCTCTCTCTCTCTCTCTCTCTCTCTCGTGCTGTTTTCTTCAAGGACAAGGAGAGGAACAGGTGTAACTTTGACCTCTCCAAAAGGTAATGATACACTGCATTATCACTGGTGAACAGACTTGCTTTCTTCTTTGCTCTTTCTGGTATTGTTGGGTATTTCAAGATAATGGTAAAAAGACGCTTTAAAAATAAAACAATATTCAAAAAATGTAGGTGACAATGACTTCAATGGCACAGTTGGAGGTCTGCGGGGCTGAGGGTGAGCCCCAAACACCATTGCTTCAGGCTCTATCGTGCTGTGTTTGTGTGTGTATGTACATGTGTGTGGGGTGCTTTGTGATGTCAAGAAGGGAACAAAATGAGCTAGCTCCAATTTCCAAACTCAAGTAGGGGATATGTTAGACTAACTATTCAGAGATGAGATTGGACAGCTTTGTGGAGTAGTGAGCTCTCTGTCAGTGGAGGTGTGCAAGGTGAGGCTTGTTTTTAGCTTGACAGAGATGTGAGGAGTGGCTTTATGCACTGAGTAGAGATTGACTTCAATGATTGTACTAATCAACTTTGTCCACTTGCTTAAACTGTTGTAGCTTACAACAAACATTTATTTACTTGTTGGTTTTTGTCTTTGGGTATCCTAGAGACAGCTAGCTGGGCTTGGGTTCAGATTTGCTCTGAAAAAGCAGGGGAATGGGTTACAAACTAGCACCTAAGGGTGAGTGTAGGCAGTGAGAGATTCCTGGTGGTGTGTGAATTTTAGCATAAGTGGATTTTAGAATAATGTTTGATTTGCGACTATTGCCTGTGCTGTGTTATGTGCAATTATCACCCCCCTTTGCTCTAGAGCTTCAGTAAAGTTCTGTTATACACAGAGGCTTGTGTTTCTGGCAGTTCAGCCATGGCGGGCGGGGGAGGAGGGTGTTACAATAATCACCACTCAGCGTCTTGCATGGGGGAAGATGCAGGAGAGAAAGGTAGTGTGGAGGGTGAGAGCTCGGAGAAGCAGGAGATGAGGGCCAAAGCTGGGTGCGAGACATGCAGGTATCTAGAAGAGTGCTGGGAATACAGGCCCGTGCTGCCATTCCTGGCTTATGGGGAATCTTTTCGGCTTGAGCTAACGGCATCCTCATCATGTTGGGAAGAACTATGTTAGAGAGATTTCCATCATTATAGCAAATATCTGTGATAATGAACTTTTAAAGAGGTAGGCTTATTTTGACTCATGATTTTAGAGGTTTCAGTCCATGGTTACTTGGTCTGATTGCCTTTCGGCCTGTGATAAGATGGTACCTGTTAGTGGGAACACATGCTAGAGGAGGCTGTTCACCTCATTTCAGCAGGAAGCAAAGGAAGAGAGAGAGGAGATAGCTGGGGTCTCAGTATCACCTCCAAGGGCAAACTTCCAATGACCTAACTTCCTCCCTCTGGGACCCACCCTCTAGAGTTTCTACCACCTCCCAATTGTGCTATATCCTGGTGGCCAAGCCTTCAGCATATGGTCTTGTGAGGGACACTTAAGATCTGGGCTATAAAAAGAGTTCAGCTCACCAAAGCATGAATGGAGTCATTACAAAGTCTGAATTCAGCCTTCAGCTATTAGTCTGTGGAATCCTTCTGTTGACTGAGACTGTGTATTTCCAGCAGAGTATCAACACATCCCAAACATTGACCTTTCAGGCCAATCAAGTCCACTGAGACATGGAGATTGTAGGCTGGGCTGTTTGAGGCAGCTGCCGCTCTGGGTATCTTAGAGCACAGTGTGATGAGGCATGGACGAAGGATATACATGCTCTAGGGAGACGCAGGGAGAAGCCATCAGCTGTGCCCTCAAGCTGGATTCCCCAGAGGGTGACAGTGAGGAAGGTCTCCCTCAGCAGAAGGAGGCTCGTGAGGCAGCCCTAACGCAGGAGGCCACACAACTCCCCTCGTTTACATGAACATCTGATCTTTGTACCCATCCACTTCTTCTTTCTGTTATAAATGAAAAATGTATTCAAATGTATGCTAATTGCATACCCTGCACCCAGAATAGAAAGTCGTAGGCAGCGCCTGCAGCATCGTCACTCCTACAGGAGCCTCAAGCAGTGAGCAAAGACAAATCTGTCCCTTTTCCAGGAGATATCCAGACCCTGCTACTTTGTGCCATTCTTGGGACCTCCACATGCTGCAGAAACATTATAGCCTGGGCTTCAAGGCCCACCTCTGGTAGTTCTGGGCTGCGTGACCTTGAGCAAGTCATTTCTTCTCTCTCAGATTTCGTTTCCAAAATCTAAAATAGAGATGCAAAACTGTCCTCCTGTTGCTTGCTTCTTCCAGGGCCAAGTGCTTGAACTACTTCCCTGGTGGTTTGCCAGCTTGAGTCCCAAAGCGGCTTCTTCCTTGATCTAGAAGCTGCCTGGCTGCCTGGCTAGAAGCACAAGATCGCTTTGGCTCTCTTTCACTCTGTTGCTAAAAAGCCCTTTAAAGAAGCAGGAAAAAAAAGTGAGTAAAAACACAGATTTTCCCTATCAGACTCAAGGCAGCTTCTTAATCACTTATCAACACTGTCAGCAACCTCCATTTCATCAATAGAGCTTGGATCCCCTTGTCCATGGCTTCATGAGAGGTCCCATGTTCCTTTTAGAGGAGAATGAAGCCACCTTTTCCTTAGATCTGGTGCTTCTGGGATGCCCATATCCGGGCTTGAAATCCTGATTCATTTGTAAATCCTTGGGCAAGTCTACCAATGCTTTTAAGCTTCATTTTCCTCAACATTAAGATGGTATCGCCACTTCCAGAGTTGTGACGAGGAGATGTTAAATGAGGTAATATATGCAAAGAGGCAGATACACAGGGTGTGTGCTCATAGACCATGGCTATTTTGACCTCTATAAATGCCTCTTCAGACTGCACTAGGTTTTCTGAAGCTCTCACCCTCCCTGAATTCCCACAGAGTCTTGAATGCTGCCTCATTGTTTATAATCTCACTGCTTCTACCAACACCGTGGTTTTGAATGCTTGATATGGCTTGGCAGATGAGGAAACTGAGGCTCACAGTGGTATAGCGCAGACCTGGCGCTCCTACCCACCCACCCATGCCAGAGGTCAAGCCGCCTTCAGATCCCTCTATTGCTGCGATGGGCAGCCACATTGGGGGTCAGGGTCCTGGGCCCCTTCTGGATGCCAGTATGGGAGGAAGGTGAGGCTAGGGTCTGGCTGAGCTTCGGTAATGGGAGAGCTGAACACATAGGAGCCTGAGGATAGTGGTGCACCAAGCAAGGCTGGTCACTCAGGGAAGCCATAATGGGTACTTTCTTTGAACATTATCAAACTGATAAAAATCGACTCAGAGTCTTGCTCCAGATATGCCTTGAGTTTTTCCTCTCAAGGACTCATGTGTTGAAAGTGAGTTTCCTTCCCAATGTGGAAGGAGAAGTAGAGGGGTCTTTAAGAGGTGGGGCCTATGGAGGCCTTAGGTCTTGCTGGGGTCCTTGCCCTTTGGAAAGACTACAGTAGTTCTCCTGGAAGCCCTAGGTTAGATCTCTGAGAGGGTTGTTATAAAAGGAAAAACTCAGCTCTTTTTGTTACCTAATTATTGCTGAGACAGAAGGCCCGACATCCACAACTTAAGGAAGAAAAGATTTATTTTAGCTCACAGTTTCAGAGGTCTCACACAGTTCATTTATTGTGGCTGGCATCAGTGGAAGCATGCAGTGAAAATCTAGTTGGGGAAAAGCTCTTCATGGTACGGCGGACAGAAAGCCAAGTGAAGTTGGGGGAGTCTGTGTCTGGAGACTGAAGCAAAGGCCAAATCTTTCCCAGAAAAAGCTGTAACAATGTTTCTTCTTCCTTCCTTCTTCCCTCTTAGTTCAAGCTACCAGTTGGGCCTCCCACACTCAGGGCAGGTGCCCCTTCCTCACATCCTGGCCCACAAGTCAATAACACACACCTGAAAGCTCTATCTTGGGAGTCCCTCCCACCAATCTCAACAAGGTGAAATAATCCCTCCAGGCCAAGCCCCAAGCATATGTCCCTTCCAGCCAGGTCCCACTTCCTAAGATCACATGGTTGCATAGGTATGCCACTATATCCAAATACATGAAGCTTTTGGAGAACGTTCCAGATCAAAACCCTAACACCACTCCATTATTCCCTTGGATTCCTGCCTGGCATATCACTGTTCCTTTAGCACACACTTCTACCATGACGTCATTCATCAGAAGGTCCCTTATCAGAACCGTGTGACATCTGGCACTGTGCCCTTGGACTTCTGTAACTATGATCAAAGGGCACCTCTTTTCCTCAGAGTGTCACCTAGTCTCTGGTGTTTTGTTATAATGGTAGATGGCCTGATACAGCCTGCAATTCTAAATAGTGTCAGTGATAAAATATTTCTCCCTGAAGAAGAATTTGTTGGCCTAAATTCTAAACAACTGTTATGTTATGATTGAGATTTTAATAATGTATGTTGCTTTCAAATAGCACATTGTTCTTACTTATCTTTAAAATATTCTACCAGCACCTGATAGGCTGAGTCAGGAGGATTGAGAGTTTGAGGCCAGTCCGGACTGCATATCAACACCCTGCCTTAAATATTCAAAAGCAAACCAAAACAAATAAACAGATGAAAACATTATTCTACATGGAAATCAATTCTGTGAACTTATTGCAATACATTTGCAATATACCCAGATTCAGACATGATGAGCCTTTGTTTTAAAAGTTAGTTTTGAGCAGTTTGAAGTCATTTAAATTTCAAATGAGGTTAAAATTTGGTGGATGAGGTTTATATTTCTAAACCTTGTGATAATGTACATTAGAATAGGTGTGAATAAGTGGATCATAGTAATGGTACGGATGCAGAAATAAAAGTTGATTTTCTTCAATTTTGTCACTTTAGGTGACCAATTGCAGTTTTTAATGAGCTTAAAATTAAGACAGTGGGGTAATATATAAACTCTTACTGTATCATGTTTTTTTGTTGGATACTCCAAATGTTGGTTTGATAATTTTATGTTGTTTTATTGTAATTTTACCCTACCTTCATATAAAAGATGAGGCTCTGGGAAAGAGTCCATCAGGGTGTCCAGTATGGTAGGTACATGCCTGCAAAGGAATCATCTAGACTGGGCCAGGACCCTGGGGTGGGGCAGTGCGTTGGGCAGCTTTTATTTACCTCTCTCTCTCAGAGGAGGACATCCAAGGCCCGGAGAGCCTGAACCTATGTGTTGTATTTCCCCGGTCACATGGAGAAAGCAGCCCCTGGTATGGCATGAGAGCACAGGCATGGGAATTAGATCAGGATGGAATTCCAAATACTTGTGTGATCTTAGTCAATAGTCCCCTCTCTCCGAGCCGCAGCGTCATCTGTGAAACAGAGATTCTAGCAATGTCTACCTCTTGTGTTTGCAGCATTCCATGAGAGAACGTGGCCAAATTCTATGCGGCCCACAGTTAGTGCACAGGAATTAGTGGCCATGGTTGACGACAGAATTTCCATTCACTAAGGTCTGGCAAAGTAGCCAAATGTGAGAGGAAAAGCAAGCGTGACTGTGGGCTTTCCAGTACGACCATGGTGGCCGGAATGAGGCTCTGCTTAAGGGCTTAGTTACAGGTTCTGCAAGGTCTGATTTCTCAAGAAAACCTGGAAATCCTATGTCTCAAGTAAAATCTTTCATTTTAAAATTTGGGCTCAAATTCTTCTAAAACATGTCAAGAGTGAACCCAAAATATATCCATGGGCTGAATTTGAACCATGGGCCACTGATTAGCAACTACAGCATAGGAAAAGACAGATTATGAAGCACAAGAAGCCTGTTGCTCTGAGAAACATTAATAATCTTTTTCTCTTATGTCTAGCTTTGTAAATTTTGGATTAGCCTTATATTAGCAGTTATATACATAACCACAATACTGTTGCATTCCCAAAATAACAACAATATTTTGTCACATATCTAGTGTTCAACATTTCTGCTGTTGTCTTATACATGTTTTATAATATGTGAGCTTTAATTCAGTGTTTACAAAATATTTTTCATTTTGGTTCCCCTAAGATTTTTTTAAAAAAACCTTTTTGCCCTATTATAAATATGTCTCTGCTGTGAAATTTTAATATCATAGATGTACTGTACAGTCACCCTCCATATTGATGGGTTCTGTATCTGCCTGTGCAACTAATGGTGAGTTGAAAATACTCTGAAAAAAATTCGTTATACTGAACATGGACAGACTTTTTTGTCATTATTCCCTAGACAATACATGCATTTGCATCTTACTAGGTATTATAAATCATCTAGATAAATTTAATGTATATTGGAGGATTGTGTGGGTTGTAGGCAAATGCTATATCATTTTATATTAGCAACTGAAGCACCATGAATTGTGGTTTCCTGGGGTGTGGGTGGGAGTTTGTGGACTTGTCCTCTGTGTCCTCTGAGGGATTAGAGCATATGCTTTTATGTACTCTCACCCTGTGGAAGGCCACAAGCCATTATGACAGCTAAGAGGTTGTTTGGATCTCACCAATAAGCAATCTTTGCTCCTTTGAGGGTAATTGCCATTCCCTACATATATAAGCCACATGTTTTAGCTAGTTGATTTGTTCTTTTATACCTATTTTAGGATTCTCTCTCTCTCTCTCTCTCTCTCTCTCTCTCTTTCTCTCAAATTTTAAAAAATGGGAAGTGTGTTCATTTGTTGTACATAATTCCCCAATTCTGAGTTTTGCCTCTTGACACTGTCTACTGTAGCCCTCCATTGCTTATAGTTCTGGTATGTTGCATGCTGGATCCAGCTGAGGCTTAATCAATATGGAGACTGCAAGAAGACACCTCTTATGGATGGGAACAAATATTGACGATCCATCCTAGACCTGTGAATTCATTTAAAGTTTCTCTTCCTTTAAAATAATAGTCCCTAAGAGTTAATTCTTCAAAAGGCTGAAAATGTAAGTATTTCCTAACGTTTCATTCAATATTATTGCACTTCCTGCAAAGAATATTTTAAAGTTCCTTAACCTAAAACACAAAGGCTATAATGAAAAGTTCAGCACGGGTGGCTTTTGAAAGGCAGTGAGACAATAATAGATGTGAGATCCACATCACAGCCTGCTAAACACATGAGGGAGAAACACAGCTAACCAAGAAAGTTCTAGCTTTCTGCTTTTCTTCTCTCCTGTATTCCATTCAAGTACTTCCTAGATATCCATTGTGTGTATGAGGCTCAGTCTGGGTATTTGGGGCCCCGGGGTTGAACCAGCCAGAACAAGAACTTATCTTCCCAGAACGGACAAGCTGTTTTGCTAGCAGTTTCAGTAGTGGATTGGTTTCTTTCTTTCTTTTTTTTTTTTTTTTCCTATTTTAATTTCTGTTGTGTGAAGCAGAACAATAGAACAATAAATTCAGGTCTTTGGCTTAGCCAAACATCAGGAGCATATTTCAGGAAAAGCCCTGGGTTGAACCTTAGGCCAGCAACTCTAGAGGAAAACAGGAAGAATGGGTGACTTTAAGCAACTGAGCCCACCCTTGCTCCCACAGAGAACCTGGTCAGTGGTGTTTTCTCCCTGTTCCTTTTATGTCTTCCTTGTACCACCTGGGATAGAGGGAGTTAAGCAGGGATGCATGGCTGTGATTTATTGCAAGAGGAATGACCAACAGCCACTGTTTGTGCCCCCCGCCCCCAACTTCTTCACGTCTTTGTTGCATGTGTCCTCCCTGAATTACCAAATGGCTGCTGGAACCTGCTCTGTCCTTATTCTGCCACTTCTGAGTTCCTTTCCTTTTTCTACTTGCAGGTGCTGTGGGTCAGATCTAGGGGAGAGGGATTGAAACTTTGAGCTCATCTGTAAACAAGGACAAACTTGAGCCTGGTCTTGGACTCTCTAGGTCCTGTTTTCTGTGCTCTCCTTGCAGTAGGGCCTCAGCTTTGGCCTGCCACCCTGTTACCCTGCAGAAGAGAAGGTTAGGAAGGGTCACCCTGCTGAGGGGTGCACATACAAGGAGTATCCTCAAGATATTTTCAGAGGGGGGAAGAGGAATAACTTATTTAAGAAGTGAATCAAAACTTGGAGTGGAATAAGCCACCAGAGGCTGCAAAGCTGGTTAGAGTATAATCTTCGACACAAAGCCAGATTGTGCAGGACAGGATTTTGCCCAAGACTTGCTTCCAATGTTAATGAAGCAAAATCCTGTCTTGGAGGGTTGAGGCAGGATGTGTGGGAATCTAAGTGGGGCTAAGAGCAGGGGTTCAGTCTTCCTCTTTGGCTGTATCTCTGCTGATTAGTGGATGCCTTAAACTACTTCTGAATACATGAAGTCAAGTGAGATAATGTGCACAAAAGTACTTTTGAGACATTTGAAATGATATAATTGAGTTAAAAAAAATTCTCTTGACCTTGTAAGACGTGTGAGTCGGGTAGAGGATGAAGGAAGGGAATTGTTTTGTGCCAAACACTTTTGAAAAATAGAAGTTGTTTAATTTCTACAAATCTTATATAAAGTTAAAATTCTTATTCTATCATTTGTGAGGCTCTATAAATTTATTCCAGCAGTATACCAGACTAGATGCTGAAGTGAAGAAAGCCTTCGGTCAGTTCTTCCATCTGTTCATTTCCTCATTCTTGCATTCACTAAATATGAACTGAGTGCTGGCCTCCAAGACATTTTCCAAATGAGACACTGGATCTAGAGAGGCAAAAGTTCAATAGCTGGGCAATGTCGGCCAGGTCACTGCACCCTCTGGACTTCCGCGCCTTTGTGCATGAACTGGCTTTGCTGGTTTGCTGCAGTGGGTTCCTTGAGAACCTGGCACACAGTAGCAACTGTGGGAAGTTGCAAATCAGTACAGCCCAGTCTGAATTTGCCCTTATTCTCTAATGGGGTTATCTCTTGGGGCATTTTGAAAATGGAGGTAGTATTTTTTTCTCACATGGATCACGAATGCCTCCAGAATTTGGAAAAGAGGAAGAAAGATACTTAGGTCCTGCTGGAGTGAAAAGGTGATCTGGCGAAGCACGGTTCAAAGGACAATTGTCTGCTTCCCTGTGAAGTTAACAATGTCCCCATGGGATGAACAGCAAGCACATAAATCAATGATACTTTAGTATTTTAATAGGGAAAGATTGTAGATGCCAAAAGCCTCAGAGATTTAGTGAAGTTTCTTAAGGAGAGAGAGGCCTAAGTAGAAGAAAGGTATCGCCTGGAGATGACTTGTCCAATTTCTTTCTGTGTGCAGCCACCTAATTCATTGTGGACCGCAGTGTTTCTAGTCTTCCATTTAGTTGAAAAGTGTTTCCAGTCAACAGTGCAGTTACTGCAAAAGTAGTCATCAAATGTTTGTCACTGAATAGATTCGAAATTTTGTATGACAGACTTAAAGTCAAATTGTGTTAAATCAGCAGAGATGTATAAAATGCAAGCTTCTCACCAAATGACATTAATAACGATTTCCAAAATACTTGAAGTGATTGCTACTCAATATAATTTTAATTTTCTTCTAGGTTAGCAACAAGAAAACTAAGTTCTAGAAATTACACACTAATATTATTTATTTTGTAGTAGCTTGTTATTTTTCAATTTCACTATAATAGAGTTTTCAGTTGACTACATAACTTTTCTGGTCTCTAGTGTTATTACTTTCCATTTGCAAACTGTATCTAATATTCTGCCTCATTTCTAAAGATAGAGATCCCCTGGTATTCAAAATTAAATGTATGGCTTTGTGCGTACTAAGCTTTTACATTCGGAGTTTTGTTTTCTGGAATAACTTCTCACTTCCTTGTCCTTAGGCACAACACATGGAATTACTTTTATACTATACCATTAAATAAACAAGGCTTGCCTGCTTTAAGAAAATGTCATGTTCCCTCATTTTCTTTGTCTTGGGACAAGTTGGGATCCCATGTTTCTTCCAAGGACAGCACTCAACAGCCCAATCACCAAACTTCAGACAGCTATATTATTTTCTTTATTATTTTTAGATAAATTTGGCCAATTAATAATGACTGCAGTACTGGTTTTTAATCTAAGGTCCGTTCTGCCTTTGTCCCTTCGTGTCCCTGTATTTCTTATGCTTTATATACAGCACCTGAATGCTTTGTTCCTCGTTAATCCAAATTTATACATTATAAATAGGAACCAGCAGCTGACTACTTCACTGTGTTTTTAGTGTAATCACAGCTAAGCACTTACATATGGAAATATGCATTATTGACTATATTAGCTGTTTTGCAATGCTATAATTAAATATAGTAAATCTGAGTAATTTATTTAAAAAATAGCATACAGTTTTGGAGGTTGGAAGTCCAAACAGCATTGTGCAGGTTCTGTTGAAGGCCTTCTTGGCTGCGTTACCTCACAGCGGAGAGTGTCACGGTGGGAGAGTGTGTAAGAAGAATCACATGGTAAGACAGGAAACCGGAGACTAGGGGAGGGATAAGCTTACTCTTTCATAAGTAGAACAAACTGAGATCCTCGGAGAACTACTTAGTTCCTTTCAGTGACTGTACTCAGTGACCCGATCACCTTGTCCTAGACCCAGCTTCCTACAGATTCTGCCCTCTCCTAATATTGCCACACAGAGAACCAAACTTCCAACACCTGAGCCCTTGAGGGATACGCTCAAACCATAATAATACATTTGATACCATTTGTGGATGTGCGTGTGTGTGTCTGTGTGTGTAATCATATGTATAAGTAGGTTATATTATCTAAAAGTACAGAAAGAGAGTATTTCTTTAAAAATTAAACAAATTTAGCTTCTAGCTAAGAAGTCTTCCTGTTGCACCAATTGGACATAAGGCAATGCATTTTTCTGATTCCCTTTCAGATATTGCCCATAAAAAGCAGGTGTTATGTGTGAAAACATTGAGAGTCGTTGATCCGGGTGAATCCTAATTACCTGGATGCTCCATGTGCCTGGAGTCTCATGCTGTCTTAGTGACCATATATTGTTGCTTCACCTGTCCTGGCATCTTTGGCTTCACTTCATGCAGAACTTGGGGGAGAAGGCGCCCGCATCCTGCACAGACACGTAAGACCAGGAAGGGCAGTTCAGGAAAGACAGCACAGGTGCATGATATTGGGACCGGTCAGGATTCCGTTTCCCACCTCTGTGTTCTTGGGAAGCAGAACCGTGATTCCACCCGTTACTTTGAGGCACTGATGGGTCTTAGGATGGCTGAGGGAGGGGTGTGACTTGCTTGGTACTTCCCAAATTTTGCTGTTTGGAGGATCATTATCTAACATTTGTTACCTCTGCCTATGTTGTAGGGATGTTCAGGGCACAAAATCTAATTCAAGGCCCCCTAGGTTCAAATCTTTTCTCTGCCACTTTCTGTATGACAAAGGCCAAATTACTCGATGACTCGTAACCTCTATTTCTCTATCTGCGAATTGGGTATAATGGCCCCTATCTTCATGATTGTTATAATGCTTTAGTGAATTAATCAATGCAAAATCATAGTGAGCATCAAGCAATAGCCGGAAACATGTCATTCAATATTTTCTTGAGATTAATTCATGCTTAGAAATCTTAAATTCAGCTTTGCGCTAAGCAGTACTTCCCTGTAACCACAGATTGGATGCACAAGCTACACATTTTTGTTATACACTCTTAAATAAGCACACGACTATTGAAAATGGAGCGTCTGTGTGTTTGTCACATGTTTGTAGCATGGATAAGTTGATTTCTTCCACCCCAGAGAGAAAGCCCCACCTCAGAGTCCTCAGCAAACAGAGCCCGAGGAAAATCAAGCACTGTGGAGTAATCCTCGATAGTTGATGAGTGACTGATTTGACAACTGAGAAAATTGAGTCCTAAGCCTTGTCCAAGGTACCACTAAGTCCTCCTCAATTGTCAACAGGCCACCAGCTGAGGTGGGTGAGGGACTGCCTCAGTATTCACCACCGTTGCTGCGAGGCACTGCCAGAGCCTCCAAGGGCACAGTATTACTTCATTTTTTTTTTCGCTGAAGTCGTGTGTTTTGGAGTTATCTGGCTTCTTTCATGGTGGCCCCCAGTGGGGGAGGCTGTCAGAATCATGCTTTGGCAGATCTTTATGATTTCAAGTGAATGAGGAACCAGGAGGCTGGAGATGTGCTAATTGGCTTGAAGTTAGGGTGCAGCTGTGTGGCTGGGAGACAGCCTCAGAAGACCTGGAGTGACTCTGAGTCTCTCTTCCACCCCATGCCCTTTTCTTCCTCCCTGGCTGCTCCCAGACTCTCATCTAGTCTGCAGCTCCAAAGGAAAAGGTGTTCTACCTTGGCTAGGGAAGTCTGCATCAGTGGTTTGCAAAGTGGAATTCCCAGGCTAGATGCAACAGCACCAGGTAGGAACTTATTAGAAAAGCAAATTCTTGGTCTCGCCCCAGACCTACTGGGTCAGAAACTTGTGGTTTGACAAGCTGCCCCAAGGTGGTCCTGATCCTAGCTTACGGCTGAGAGTCGCTGTTCTGCACAAGTGCCAGCTTTGTCTGCTGGACATCCAGAGAACTTGGAATTTGCAAGCAACACTTCCTGCAAGTGGCGACATCTCCACTTTGGGCTTCAATTTGACGTGAGGGCATATTTTTGCTCTGACACTAGCTCTGTGTCCTTGGGCAAGTCCTTCTGTCTCACAGCGGCTTGATTTCTGTTTGTGCAATTAAACACACAGTTTTCAAGATTTGAAATGAAGTGGCCATGCAGTCTGGTTGGTCTAATGTCTGACACTGAGTATACACATAGAACAACTGGCATAAGCCTTGCACAGGTGCAGGCATTTGGAGTGAATCTACAAACAAACAGGTAATGATCCCGCCCTCATGGAACTTGTCATGTAACTGGAAAATACAGATGGTACTCAAACTATGAGAACTTGACTTAGAATTCTTTTTTGGGAGTACAAAAGCAGCACAAATTCTGTAGAAATTGTATATTGAATTCCGGATATAGATCTTGCCATATGTGGCATGATGACCTCTTGAGATGCTGGGCAGTGACAGTGAGTCACAGCCCCTAGTCGATTATGAGATTGCAAGGGAATCAGGTGATACTCTACAGAGAGCTGTATGTGTTAAGCTAAGATGTGTGGTAGGTTGAATACATTTAGTGCATTTTTCTAATTTCTTTTTGTATGGTGCTAGGAATCAAATCTAGGGCTTTGCACATGGGCTACATCCCTACCCAGTATTTCAAGTTAATGATGGGTCTATTGGGATGCAACTCCATTACAAATTGAATTTTTGCACAGATCACACACAAAAGGCAAAGTTCATCAGTGTTTACACAGAACGTTAGGACCTAATGAGGTTAATGAAAAAAGAAACAACAGAAAAGAAGCAGGTAGGAAATCAGAAGTGGTGAGTAGGCAGGTGCAGCCACATGGTTTTGCTATTAATTAGGATGGTCAGGGAAAGCCATTTAGGATGTAAAGATGGTGAGGCATTAGCCAGCTGATATTTGGGGAAAGGTGTCCCCAAAAGGGGACTGGCATAGTGCCAGAGCAAAAAACCTCAGAGAGGCACACACCTGGCTAGGTGATGCAGGGGAGATCGAGAGGAACTGGGTTGGGCCTTACAAGGCCTGGGCTTTGTTACACAGATCTGATTGACACGGAAAAATAATGTTGGTCAGACTCAGACTTAAGGCTCAGTTAGGTCTGGTGGCACAGACCTGTCGTCCTAGCGCTTTGGGAGGCTGAGGCGGGGGAATCACAAGTTTGAGTCCAGTCTGGACAACTTAGCAACTTAACAAGACCTGTTTCAAATAAGCAATGAAAGGGATTGAGGATATATCTCAGAGCAAATGCTTAGTGTTCAATCCCCAGCACAGGAAAACAAAGTATTATGGTGGTTGCTGTGTTGAAGAAAGGCTGCAGTATGGAAAAGAGAAGGCAGTTCAAGAAGTCTTTAAGGTATTGTGTAGAATCCAAGCCAGAGGAGATGGCAGCTTGGACCAAGATGAAAAGTCACTTAGTATGGGAGTATTTCAGTAGAGGCAACAGAATTCTCTGGCATATTGGATGTGGAATATGAAAGAAAGCAGAAGGCAAGGCTGACCACAAGGCTTCACTGAGCTGGTGAAAGAAGGGATTGGCCGCAGGAGGAGACAGGGATGGTTGAGGGCAAGAGAGTGTTTTGAGGGAGGATCTGAGTTAGGGTTAGATGTATTAAGGTTGTCTATTATGAGCCTTAGGAAAATGAGAGTAAGTAGGAAGTTTTACTAAGGGATGGAGATCAGCTGTATGTTCTACAATGTAAACTTGGGAGTGACCCTCAAAGCCTTAATGTGGTTGAGCTCCGAAGGAAGGCAGGATAACAGAAACAAAACTGATTGGGAACTGAGTGAGCCCTGTGGTACAAGGACATTCAGAGTGGAGGAAAGAGACCCTTAGAGGCTGAGAAGAGAGATTGACTTGGAAGGAAGGACCGGGAAAGTGAGGTGTGGAGCCAGGGCAATGTTTCTAGGAGGCAGGAGTGACGCATCATGCCCTCTACAGATGATGATCCCTTGGGAGGAGGCAGGAGAATCCACATGGAGTTCGTTGTTGTGGAGATGTTGGTGAACTTGGCAAGACTGGCTTTGGTGGAGAGTGAGGGCAAAAACTGACTCTGGTTTAAGGTGCCTAGGAACATTGAAAACTACCAGCATAGACAGCATGTGCTTGCCTGGAAGGGGATCGGAAATGGGAAAATACCAGGTGGAGGGATTGGGACCCAAAGAGCAGGGTCACCAGGGATGTACTTGTAAAATAAACAAATGAAACTTATGGTTCACGAGTGAAGGTGCCAAGGGGCAGCTGGAAGAGGGTGGGGAGTGTGTGGGTGAGTGGGTACAGGGATCTTTTGTCTCCACCCCACATCTCCATCAGCCACCCACAATCTTGGCACAGCGTACATCAGTGAGTCTGTGCTGCAAACCAGCAGATTCACTAAATTTGGGATAAGATGTGGGCATGCACTCTTATATTTTTAATAGCTCCTCATGTGATTCTACTAAGTGCTGCCACAAGTCTAGAACATTCTCAGCTGGGGAACTTCAGCTTCTCTGTCAAAGCTTAGTTCATTTGGGAAACACTCTCTCAGTATTGTTGGAGGAAAGTCAAAGCCAAGTGTGTAGGAATTGAGGGTGAATGTCCTTGGGAACATGGGACATGATACGCTCTCTGTTCTTTGGTAGTCAGGGATGTTCAAAATATGGCTAAAACTTGTTGGGCTTAAAAATGATGCTGTCTGGCAAACTCTTTAGGCTAATCTGATTCTGTAGGTGTCTGTGCCTCTGTCATGGTCTTCACTGAGCTATTTTACAACTCTGAGTTGTAGGAAACTGGCAGGATGGCAAATGGTTCTTGTCTGTTGGGATGCAAATGAACATCGCCCTGGAGAGTCAATTGATTTCTTCCTTGAGGAGAGCCAGCGCTGCATCCGCTAACAAGCTCATTTCAGCACACACTTCTCATTCAATTGCCTGTTGGATTCTCTTTTGACCCTGTCATAATATCTTACAAGTTTCTTTATTACTAGCGAACTAAATAATATCTTTGCCACCTGTTCATTTTATATTTGTATAACAGTCATGACCTTACCTTGCACAATGATTTAACAATTGTTTAGTTTGAAAATGATGGCTGATATAGTCTGTGATGAGTAAGGAGAGAAGTGTGGGTGAATAGAAAAGAACCTTGGAGAATCCTTAGTTCGTGAAGAACAAAATCCTACCCAAACTAATTCAACAAAAGAGAGTTTTTCTAGAAAGAGTTAAAGTCTTCTTAGGTAACTCAAGGATGAACAGAATGGCTAGATCTCAGCTAAGCCAGGAAGAGAGTTAGGGATTCAGTTTGGTTGAGCTGCAGTTTGGATCGGAATGCCCTCAAAGCCCAAGTCAAAAAGACTCACTTTCCAAGATGGCACTATTGAGAGGTAGTGACACATCGAAAGGTCAGGCCTAGTGTGATGTAGTTAGGTCATTGGTAGCTTGCCCTCGAAAGAGATTGTGGTACCTCAGTCTCTGTTTCACTCTTTTTGTTCCCCACCATAACGCGAGCAGCTTTGCTGTACCACACGATCTCTGACACGATGGGCTGCTTTGCCACAGACTCAAAGCAACAAAGCCAGCTGACCATGAACTAAAACCTTCAAAACTATAAGCAACGGCAAGCCTTTCCTGTTTCTAAGTTGAAAGTCTCAGGTGTTTATTACAGTAGTGGACAGCTGATTAAAACTGGCTACATATAGCAAAAACAAGCAGAAGTTTCTTTCTCTCGTGGGAAAGAGACACAGAAATCAGTAGTTCAGAACCACTGTGACAACTTCTTGGTGTCAGGAAGGGTAAGACTCCTACTTTCCTCTTGGGTCATCTTCAGGACTCTCCAATCCTTCAAGTTCCTTCGATAGCTAATACATTGCTTAAAGTAAAGCCATTACTTCTGCGTTCCAGGCATCAATAAAGATGAAGGAAGGAGTGGCATGCTTCTTCCTTTTTAAGAACACTTCTGCGTAATTCTGTGTAATACTTCCATTGACCAGAATTTAGTCATGTGACCATGCCTAAATGCTAAGATGTTTAGAGAATAAGATCGATTATAGCCTGACTGGATACTCAAACTGAAGTTTGAATCTAGCCTGCAGATTTATTTTGCTTGGCCTTGACAAAAACATGGTTAGACATTTAAATATGAGATGACATTTCAGAAAGCGAGACTTGTAGCTTCTCTTGAAAACTCCAAATACGTGGCAACTCAAGCCTCACATTCTGCATGGTAACCTGTGGCCGGGCCTACGTGTCTGCCTCAGAGGTGGAGCCTACTTCTCCAGTTTTTCCCACTACTTCTGGCTGTAACAGAGCCTCTGAGGATGTCTGAGCTCATGAGTCTGAACTCCACCCTTTGTAAGGGAGGCTCTGATGTCCCCAGTCACCTGATTTCAGAACTGCTGATCTTGGGATGCTAGCCACTTGGGCATGGTCAGTACTGGCCCTCATGAGGGGTTGAAGCCATAGAGCAGGGTACTAGATCAACCTGTGACGCAAGCATGTACCCTAAATCTGTTTATTACAAATAGTCATTAATCTGTGTTGGTGGTACGGAGACTCTTGCAACACAGCCAGTTTTCCAAAAGCCCTAAGCTGTTCGTTACCAAGCCTGTACTGAACATAGTATCTATTATACCACAAACAACATTTTATCAGCATTTATCAAAATGTGGTCCAGAGGCCAGAGGCATTGGCACTACCTGGAGCCCAGTGAAACTGTTACCTGCCAGGCTCTGTTCCAGGATTGAATTTTTCAGGTGGTACTGGGGTGGCGGGGGCCAGGACTGCATGGCAGTGAACTCCCTGCCTGATTCTGATGTGGGCTACAGCCAGGGAATTACTGCATGAAGTCTGTCTGGGTGTTGAAGCATCCACCAGGAACCTGTCCTTTTTGGGTAGTCAAAGACTTGAGGAGTAATGGAAAATCTTTTCGTCAGGGAGCTGCTGGCCCTGGTAGGAATCTGGTCTGAGAGATGGCACTGGGGTAGCTGCTGCCAGAGTTGTCTTCTGGCTGGCTACATGGCTGTGGGAAAGGTCCTTCTCAAAATCAGTTGTCTTAGTTTGTCCTCTGTTGCAATGAAAGAACATCTAGAGCCTGGATGCTTTATAAGGAGTAGATGTTATTTGACTCATGGTTGTGGAGGCTGGGAAATCGACCACTGAGATCTGTGTCTGGAAAGGGTCAGGTGTTGCATCATAAGTTGGCAGAAAAGGGCGAGTTCAAGTATGTGAGGAAGAGAAACAAAAGGGGCTGGGCTAACACACTCACTACCTTGGGAAGGGCAAGGCATTAATGTCTCTTAATTACCTAATCCTTCTTTGAAAGGTTCTACTGAATCTCAGTGGTTACACCACTTGCCTAGCAGGCTCAAGGCCCTGAGTTTGATACGCCAGCATGACAAAAACCAGGTGTAGTGGCACATGCCTGAAGTTCTAGCATTCAAGGGACTGAGGCAAGGGGATTGCCATGGGCCAGCCTCGGCAACATAGCGTGTTTGGGATCAGCTTAGGCTACAGAGCAAGACCTTGTCTCAAAAAAAAAAAATATTCTCTACCTTCCAACACCAGCACCAGGGCAAATTTTGACAGGCGCTTTGATGGGTTCAAGCCATAACACTATCTATTTCATTTGGGTGAGGAGTCAGGGGCAGTCTGCATAGAGAAGAGAGCTCTGGGTCCAGTCCTCACTTCACTGTGGGGCAAACGGCTGCACTCTGTGAGTCTCGGCTTCTCCCGTGTGAAGCAGTCAGCCATTAGTATAACACAGGGTAGCCACTTTATATTATCTATATACGATCAGTCTTGCATTATCTATTTCCTCCCCTCTGGTATCATCACTTTCCTTTTCTTGGGGGGAGTTCTTCCCCAAGTAGGAAGACTGTGGCTTGGGTGCCCCAGCACTAGGATGGGCATGTGAGCGTGAGTCAGACCAGGTCTGAGAGAGAAGGGCCCGGCACTAGGCAGGCGCTGAAGGGTAGCGACCCATTCTCCTAGGCTGTGGCTCTGGGGATGCAGATGAGCGATCAGCTTGTCCCCCAAAAGGGAAATTCTGCCTGTGAAGGAAGTCGGTGTGGGAAAAGCAAACTGGAAAGAGAGAACTAAATCCTAGATGACTTCCTGTAAGTCCCAGTACCCTGACAGGCCCATAGCCAAGTCGATTCCTGTGTTTACATGCTTTCTGTGCTAAAGTTAATTTGAGTTGATGTTGTCACTGAAGGAGTGATGAAAGACATAATACAACTGGTAACTATCAGATCAAATAAAAAACTTGTGATGGAGTGATTGATGCTTTTTTGTGTGTGGTATTAGAGCTGGAACTCAGGCCTTTAACAGAGAGCTAAATCTGCAGCCCATTTTTCATTTTGGTTTTCAGACAAGGTCTTGCTAAGTTGCTAAGTTGCCTTGTCTGGGCTTGAACTTGTGATCCTCCTGCCTTAACCTCTCAGCGTTCTGGGATTACAAACCGGCTCCACTAGGGCCAGCTGATGCTAGATACTGTATCATTGCTGTGTATTCAGCTCTTGGTGCCTGTTTTAAATCTTCTGTGTCTTCTTATAATTTGAGCTGCTTGTTTTCTCTCCCCGCCCCCCCCCACCCCCCCATAGTTTCATTTACCATTGATGCATGGCAGCAGCCCACAGAGTTTAACACCTTTGCTGGAGAAGGAAGATGTTACTGTTTTCCGCTTTTTCCTCAGGGCCTTGATCAAATGTCCCCTCTTCCTCACCCCAGGAAGAGAGATTCTAGAATCCTAGATGTCCTAGATCTGTTGCCTCCAACAGGCTGTGAGTCACTTGAAGGTAGGCTCAGGTCTGAATTTGCTTGTAACCCAAAACTTGGCATGTGACCTGGCACACTGCAAGTGCTCAGTTAATGTTTGCTGAATGAATTATCAAATAACCACCTTAGAGAGACAGAAGAAATCGAGGGAAAGAATAGAATTCCAAAGAATCATGCCTCCTTTCCTCCCTCCCTTCTTCCTTTTCCTACTTCCTTCCTTCCTTTTTTCCTTCCTTCCTTCTTCTCCTCTTCCCTTCTTTTATCTTCTCTAGAATATCCAAGCCAAATAGCCTGTGAGGACATCACTATTCTCCTTGGAGGTAAGGCCCACGCTGCCCAGGACTGGCCTAGGTTGTCTGGGCCAGCGGTCATGGGGAGGAAGCCAGGTGTCCTTGTCTTGTAACTGCGTGGGTTCACACATGTCTTAAGCTGCTGTTCTAGATTCTCACTCTCAACTGATATGGAAATATGGGTCAGAGCTGAGACAGAGCCCAAGAAGCTTCTGCTCATTGTTGAGGTTAGTTATAAAGTAGGATTTATTGTGAGAGATAAACAGCCTTTCACCGTGAGGACAGTGAGAAGGGTCCCTTACCAAGGGAATCTGATTTGTTTACGAATGTACCCCTTTCGTGGATTTGGGGGTTTCTTTTATCTCCATGTGAGCTCCGGGACTGCGCTGTTATCCTGGCCTGCGGAATATGTTGGCAATTAGAGAAAATCTTGGCCAGGTAGCCAGAAGAGACAATGATGAACAGCCAAATTCCACCGCCTTCCTTTGTTCATCTGTGTGAATAAGCCTGAGAAATTTACTGGCCAAATTTTTAAAGGAAAGAACTAAGGAGTAAGGAAAACAAAAGACACTGACAATTGTTGCCATCTTAGAGCCCCCGGAAGACCCCCTGTCCTAATTTTAACCTGCCTATTTTGTCAGCTTTCCTTACATCCTGATCAGCCTTCACCTCAGAAGCGAGGCAGCCATGACTGAGGCGGCTCGGCAGTCAATTAGAGCCACTGTTTACATGCAAGCCTGTTTTTCTGTGAACTTCCTGCAAATTGGACTGAATGTGCTAAATACATAATGAATCTGCTAAACTCTTTAATGCACTTGCAGTACTTATTGATTTCCTCGTTGATTACATATAATTTGCTACACTGATTTGGCTGTGTGACTTGAAAGGCATTTGGGGGAAAAAAAATCTCTGTAATTTGTCACTCATTTTGCTCCGGACTTTAAAATGAATGCAGAAAGACACGTTTTTAAAAGTTTCAGGGTTATGATCTGGATTGTTTTGAATGGATGGCACTACATTCAACGAAACAAAATTTTTGCTGAGTTCTAATTATGGAACTCCCCATGGGAGCTACTGGGATTTTCACTGATAATTAAGCGTGTGTTTCTGAATTTGAAATGCTCAGATTCATGGAGTGGGGGAGGGACGGTGGATAGACGTGCCCACAAGTGTTTACAAGTTGGAGAATAATAGCACAGAGTTAAATTCATTTGTGAAGGTCAAGTGTTTGTCCTCCTGTGATATGTCACTTTTATCAACTCCTCATCATTCTACAGAGTCCTGCTCAAATGTCCCCTTCTCGTGTATCCCAGGCAGGCACAGTGACCTTGAGCTTTCACTTGGCTTGAGGCTGTGCTGTGGCTGGGTCTTCAGAAGGAATTTAATCTTGAAGCTCGTTCTTGAATTTAACCTTTGAGCTGGCACTGTGCAGGAGGAATCCTCCAGGCAAACCGAGTATAGTGGTGTCTGTTCTTGCCTTTCCAGCTTCCCTTCTTTGATGCTCATACCCCATTTTTCCCTAAAACTCCCCTTCGCATCCCTCATCCTGTGAGATCCTCCTGCAATCACGTGTACCCTGCTCCTTCCTGCTTCCTGATCCAAGGTGTTGGTGCCTCAGTACTTACTCCTAAGAAAGCTTCATTTGCTGTGGTGTCTTATGAGAACAAAGGAGACTGTAGTCAAGAGTGTTCTCGATTTTCTGCTGCTGAGGTTCAGACATCACACAGGCTCTTTCCTTCTGAAAACTCATGAAACAAGGTTATTAAGCTAAAACCCTTGAGAGCAAGAGATTTCAGAAATAAAGTGTTTGATGGAATGTTGCCAGAGTTAGCCAGGAAAGGACAGGTTCTGGTACGCACTCCACAACTTCCAGAAGCAGCAGGACCAGATAACAATGGGAAAATGTCCATTAGAACTAAGGCTATTTTTATAACAAAATATTGAGAAAAGAAGCATGGTTTTGCTCAGAACAAGCCTACAATGGCTAAAGATAAGAGGGGCGAGATGACATGGGGCAAGGATGGCTTTGGGATGGGAGGGTAGGTCCTGTGGAGAAATGCTAGTAGCTTCCGAATTGGTTGACTTGTTAGTAGTATGTGATGTCACTAAGGGGATCATGTGAAATGGCCTTTGTCCTTTTCAGCCCTCAGCTGTGAACTGACCAACTTCCCTGGCTGTCTTCCCTTTTATTCTCTGGTGTTTATAATTAAATTTAGTACATCTTAGAAATTTTTCTTTCATCAAGGTCAATGAGCTGCTCATGGTCAATGCCATCACTCCTGTAGCCCACATCTATCCTGGGGTAGGATAGAAGACGTAAAGGTAGGTAGCATCCACACAAAGCATTACTTTTGCCTTAAAGAGAATAAGAGATAGTTTATTCTGAAGCCAAATAGGAGTGACTAAGACCCTAGGAACATGAATTTAGGTTTCTCAAAATAGCACATTTCAATGAGTTATCAATTACATGCAGTATTTATAGTTATAGAGCAGAAGAAAATTTTAAATCAAAGCACTTAAAAAAAACTTTGGTGCAAGAAGTAATCCTGATGTAGCAGAATCTCTGCTGTAGGCCTCAGATATTATCTAAGAACACTTTTAGCTCTCAGGTTGGTGGACAACTAGAGGTTCTGATTTTACATTTTAAAAGATTACTTAGTAATTATAGGAATTTTACAAGTCAAAGGATTTATGACAAATAAGTCAAATAAAGAAGAAGAGGAGGATGGATGTGGCCATGAAAAAGGGCCAAGATAGCCCAAAATAATCTGGTCATGCCAAAAAAAAAAAAAAAAAAAAAAAAAAAAAAAAAAAAAAAAAAAAAAAAAAAAAAAAAAAAAAAAAAAAAAAAAAAAAAAAAAAAAAAAAAAAAAAAAAAAAAAAAAAAAAACTTGCCTCTCTACAGGTCTTCTGGAATCCAATCATCTGATCATAGTAGGCTCATTGTGAGGGAGGCTATTTTCAGGGAGTTTCATTTCTCAATGGAAAGGAGGCAAGCAATATTGTGCCTTCAAAAGCTATAGTTTCAGGAAACAAAGTTACCCGAGGTTACAATTATTCAATTGATCAGCCTTGAATCACATATATAAAAAAACAGAGATAGATTCAGTTTCACAGTGGGAAAAAAGTATGAAAAAGAAGGGAGAAAAGTCCCTTAGAAAGTATTTTGATAGATCAGTTTTGAATTACTTATTCATTATCTACAGAGACTGGTCTGGTGTGAGAGGTGTGGGGAAAGGGGTGGAAACTTCTTGGTGGCAGCCGCTCCGGTGGCAGAAAAGAACAGAGTATGAGTCAAGACAGTGGTGTAACCAAGGAGGGATGTCCCAGAGACCGACGAAAGTGTGTCACGCTCAAGAAGTCAAGTTGTGGCTTGGGCATTGGCCTCTTGGCTGATCTGACTGTCATGCATTCCTCTGATTCTCATCTTTCTACATAAAAAAGTACATGAAGTATTTTCTCCAGAGATTTTTCTGTAGAACATTAGCAAATTTATACACAGTCCTTGGCACATAATAACAATTCAGCAATTGTAGCAATCATAAAATCTCTTTGGCTTTGTAACAGCAGTAGACGAGACATTGATTTAAGAAGCTGTTGGAAAAAGGGAAAGATAGCTGCCACATCAATGATAGGAAATACTCTGATTTCAGGGATGTGAGGAAGACTCAGTGCATCTTTAATCAAGAACATGGGCAATGTCGATGTGATGGCAGTGGCCAGTGGCTAAGAGCATAAACTTGGAGTTGGCAGCAGTGCATAGTTCTGGCATTCACTAGCTACTTACTATCGAGAAGTGTAAGCTGCACACAAACACATGCACACGCATGCATGTGTGCCCGCACACACACACACACACACACACACACACGATGTAGTAGCTTTCTTTCCTTGTCTGCTTGATGCCTCCATTTTCCTTCCGACTCTTTTGTACCATGACATTCAGCTTCACAGTGTTTGTCTTCCTTACATGTTACATATAGTGAAGATGCTCATATCTGTGTTCACCTAATTTTCTACATTAAAACATTAGTTTGACAATTTGTGAAAAGTCTTCTAGAAAATAGAAGGAAAAAAATCACCCCTTTACTCTTACTCCCAGAATGTAACTGTTTTGCCATGTTGCCGAATTTACTTCCATGATATTTTTCTGTCTGTAAGGATTTGGTGTTACGAATGTTGCAATCATCCTCTAATTTCAATTTTGTATCCTATTCCCCTTGTGGTGATTACGAGCTCTCTCCAAGTAGAATTTTAATGACCGTAAAATATTTCATCCTGTGTCTGGAATTGGTTTACTTAGTGATTTTCTATTTTTGAACATTAGGTAGTTTCCAAGTATTCAGTAGGGGCTGATAACATAGTAATGACAAATTTTGTGTGAAAAATTATTTCATATCTCTGATAACATCGTTGGGAAACAATTCTGAATGTAGAAATATTGGTCAGAGGTTAGGATGTGTTGGGTTCTTGGTTGCCAATGAGATTTTAAAAATAATTTCAGCACTCTCTGTGATCTTGTAGGCATCTGTAAGGCCTGTTTCCAATGCTCAGCATGTATAAGAATGCATTTGCAAAACCACACACGTGCACACATGCTTAGCATTTGTCACGAGTCACTCTTGAGCCTGGGAGGAGCGGGTCTTTGTAACTAGGGAAACTACCCTTTAGCAACCTGCCACCTCCGGATCAGTGTTAGAGGAATCCAAGGAAGCTTAAATAAGAACAGACTGGAGGTGGAGATGCGTTTTATATACCAAATTCTTACTCAGACTCTAGATTTTAGTTTTAACCCTGTGCTTTCCTTTAAATAAGATATGATTCTGAGCCTGAAGCCATCTTTCTTGCTTCTCTGTGCTGTACAAAGCTCCCTTGCGCCATTTCCTTTGGGCTTAACCACTCATTTCCCTCCTAGACTTCCTTGTCCAGCTAGGCTCTGCCCTGAGCCTCAGGCAGATGCCTTCCCTGGGGCAACTTGCTCTTGAAATGCATCTCACACAGTGCAAGAAAATACATGGGAAGTGAGAATAAACACTTCAAACTTCTCTTAGTTATTCCAAATATTTCTTGGCAAAAAGTGGCACATAGCCATACAAGTACACATAATACAAATGTATAGCATAATGAATTATTTAAAGTGAGCATCCATGCTGGGTTAAGAAATATTAAATGCTTAGGGGTCCAGAAATCTCCTTTGTTTCTTTTAAAATTATAATTCTTTCCATTATTTTAGAGTCAACTGTGGTTCTAACTTTTATGGTCATCAGTAGTTATTTCCTTTATAGTTCTGTTACATAAGTAGGTAGCTCTAAATAATACATACTTTAGTTTTATGTGGTTTTGAGCTTTCTATAAGTTGAATCAAAAGTATGTATTCTCTTGTATCTGACGTCTTTGGCTCAAAAATTTGTGTTTAACATTCCTCCCACTTGGAAGATTATAGTTGTGAAGACACACATTAAAGAATAAAGCCATCCCAAATAAATAACCTAATGATGCTTCTTAAGATTCTGTAAAAAACAAGAGCAATTCAAATCTGAAACTAGTAGAAGGAAAAAAATTATAGAGATCAGAGCAGAAGTTAATAAACTACAGACAAGAAATACAAAAGATCAGTGAATTAGAGTTGGTTCTTTGAAAGAAAAACAAGATTACAAACACAGCCAATGAAGAACATTGACAAGCACACCTTAGCCAAACACACCAAAAGAAGAAGAAAGAAAAAATACCTATATCACTACAATTAGAAACAAAAAGGCAAAATTGCAATAGACAGTGCTGGAATCCAGGAGATTACAAGAAATTATTGCAAAAACTTATATTCCAATTAATTGGGAAATCCATAGGAAATGGATCAATTCCTAGGTACAGATGAATTTCCCATGAGAAGATTAAAAAAAAGAAAAAAAACCCTCTGAATAGACAGGTACAGACAATGAAATAAATACGGTGTTAAAAATTCTACTAATGAAGATGATCTCAGGAGCTAATGCATTCACTTCTGAATTTTACCCGAACCTAGAAAATGAACTAACATCAATGTTCCTAAAACTTTTCCATGACATTGAAAGGAAAGGACCACTGACAAACCCATTCCTGGAAACTAGCATTACCTAGAAGATAAGACCAAATAAGTCTTAGCAACAACAAAAAATGACAGGCTACTCTTCTTAATGAACATAGATGCAAAGCTCCTCAGCAAGATACTTGCAAAACAAATGTAACAGATTATTAAAGGTATCTTTTATCTTGACCAAGTTGCTTTCATCCCAGGAATGCAAAGATGGCTCAGCATACATAAATCAAGAAATATAATACAATGTGTGTCTTAGTTATTTATTTCTGGGACAGACTATCTGACATCTACAACTTCAGGGAGGAAAGATTTATTTTAATTCACAGTTTGAGATAGTCACAGTCCACTTATGGGTGGCTAGCACTGGTATAACCACATGGCAGGAGGAAAAACAAAGATGGGCTCTTCAAGCAAGGGAAAATGGGCAGATCCAGCCCACACATGCCTCCAGGTCAAGCCCCGATCATAGCATCCATTCCTTCCATGCAGGACCCACCTCCAACAGCACATGGCATCCATGGGTAATCTACAACATCCAAATACATGAGGTTTGGGGGAGACAATTCACATTCAAATCCCAACATTCTGCACCTGGCCCCAAATCTCCTGTCCACCTCCTTGTGCAAAACATATTTTATCCTTTTCTCAGAGTTACCAAAGTCTTAATGGTTTTATTGCTATTAAAAAGTTCAATTCCAAAGTCTGCTCTGAGATGGAAGACAAGCTCTCAGATGTTAGCCCCTGTGAAAGAAAAAGAAAGGTCAAACACTTCCAACATCTAATGGCATAGGATAAACAATCCCATTCCAAAAGGAAAGAATAGGAGGATAGAAAGCAATCAGATCAAAGCAAGCTCTAAAGCTAGGAGGGCAAAGGTTAAAACCTGCAGTCCTGTGTTCAGCACCCAGAGTAAAAGGTGGTGTAAGTTCCAAAGGGTTTGAGTGGTCTCACTCCTATAGTATAGCCTCTTGGCTGACTTTGTTCATAGCCTGTAGTTTCCTCAGCAGACAATTTCTGTTTCTGGTATCTCCAAATTTCTGGGGTCTGCATTGTACATTTGGCTTCTCCTTCATAACATCATGTATGGTACTCCCAGGGAACACTGCCTAGCCTTAGAGACCATTCTCTGAAACCTGAGTGGAAAGTTCCATGACTCCACAACTCCTCTGCAAGCCTGTAAAACCAGGACCATGGGGATGTCACCAAGGTTTGCCTCTAGTTTGAGCAGTAGCCTGGCCCACTTGGACAATCCTAACAAGGCCTTTGAATTTTAAATTGTTGAACTCCAGGAAACATTTTTCTCTTAGGCCCTACAGGACACACTGAGATACTATTGTCAGAACAAGGCCTTTTGTCTTTTGACCCTGGAATCAGTAAGGGGTGAGGTCTTCACTGACTTTTGAGGCACCCTCAAAGCATCTTTTTTACAGTCTTGACTTCTTTTAAGGCTAATCTTTTTAATATCCCTATGCTTTTCTGCCCCACCTCTGCAAAACTGAAAAATTTTTACATTATTCTATTCTGCCATTTTTTCCTGCTTTTCACCATAAAGTTGTCTCAAAGCTGTAAGTAGTATTCATAGAACACTGTGAAAATTGGATTGCTTGTGATGTCCTCTGCCAGATTAAATAGTCCACCACCTCTAATCTCAGTCTCAGGAAAAAGCTCCTGGATAAGGGCAAAACACTACCATACTGTTTTACCATAACATAGCCTGTGTGGTTTCTAGATCAGTTTCCAGTAAAGTCCTCCTTCCCACATGAAACGTGGGAACAGTGATGTAGGCTTATTGGAGATGGGAAGGGGATTTGAGGATGTAGGGAGAGGGTGGAAAAGGAGGGGAAAGACAAGTAAAAATTATTACAATGTATCAGTTCTCCAAGTTGGATGTAATTGTTATGTACTGCAAATATATACCAATAAAAATGACTTGTTAGAGGGCTAATATCTAAAATTTCTAAAGAACTCAAAAAATTAACCCCCCTCCCCATAAAAGACCCAGTCAAAAAATGAGTAATTGAAATAAACACTTCCCAAAAAAATAAGTAACTGAATAAGTGAAATAAATTGGACATAGAAGATTAAATATCACATGCTTTCTTTTATAAGAGAAACCCAAAATATAAATAATTTAAAGACCAAAATAAATTAGAAATGATAGAAAACAGGGAAGTAGGCTTCATGGAGAGGGGAAGGGAATTTGAGGCTGTAGGAAGAGGATGGGGGAGAAGGGGAGAGAAAAGTAAAAATAATTAAAATGGACAAATTCTCCAAATGAATGTAATTGTCATGTATTGCAGACATATACCAATAAAAAATGAAAGTACTCCTCCCTCTTGTCGTTATACACCTTTGTTGCTACATTGAACACTGCTGTATATTATTTTGCTATGTAAATATACCACGAAGAATATAGTCATCCTCCCAGGAGTCTGAAAACTATGGTTCATGGCGAAATCTAACTTGGAGTTCATTTTTTACAAATAGATTTTACTGGAACATAATCATTATTTAATCTTTTTTTATGTTCTCTGTGGCTATTTTCACTCTATAATGGCAAAACTGAGTAGTTGTGGCAGAGGCTGCAAGACCCACAAAGCCTGAGTAGACTTGGCCCTTCCTGTCTCTGAGCCCTACTTTCTGGAGCTGACCAACTACTGAGCAAAGCTAGAAAAAAAGTTGTGCCGGAACTAAACACATATAGATCTATCCCCTTCTCATTACTCCCTAGATGACACAGGATGACAACTATTTATCTGACATTTATATTATGTCAGGGAATAAAAGTAATTTAGAGGTGATTAAATGTGTACTGGAGGATGTAGGTAGGTTATAGGCAGATACCGCACCATTTTATACAAGGGACTTGGCATCCATACTCTTGGTATCTGTACGGGCTCCTAGACCAATCCCCCAGTGGATATTAAGTGACAATTGTTTGTATTATTTGGCCTTTGACAAAAAAGGCAATCACTAACTAACTCCTGCATTCTGTAGTTTTTTAAGCATCCGGGGGATTTCTAGTTCAAGCTTACTCTCAAAGAACCCTAACATCATTTTCCTGTGTAATTATCCAAGATTTCCCTAGGCAGGGGTCCCCAGTCCCCTCCAAAAGCTAGTTCTGGTCTGTAGGCCCTGGGAGCACTGGACTGCAGGACAGATGAGCGTCTAGCAGGAAGCGAGATTCTGAGCTCCGCTCCTGTCAGCGCGCTCCCATTAAGTTGTAATGCCGCTGCTGATCTGACAGGAGGCAGAGCTTGGCTCCGGGGCTCCCATCCCAGCACTGCTTGCAGTTTCAAAGCTGTTCTCCAACAGCCTAGTTCACGGCAAGTACCCCATCCTGCCCGTCCTTGGGAGAAAGGTCTTCAACTAAACCTGTCCCGGTATCAAAAAGGTTGGTGACTACTGCCTTAGGGTCCATCTGAGAATAAAGTTCACAGGCCCAAAGTAATCAAACCAATTTATAATCCTCAGCTGTTGCTTTATGTCTTCCTAGCACTTACATGGTCAAACTTTAAAATTTTTGACAAATTTGATAGTATGAAATAGTATTTTACTTGTATCTGTACCTCCCCAGTGACTAACAATGTTTAGCAGTCTTGCAAGCCAGCTTTGGCTCTTGAGGTCTCCCTCCTGTGTTTCTTGTTCATTATGCCCATTCTTCTCGTGGTCATTTGTCTTGTGAAAGTTGTCAAAATCAAACAGGGTTGCTTGTGTCAAACCCTAGCAAGAATACAGAAAGAAATAAATCCGGAGGGTTGTAAATAAGGAAGACTCATTCACATATTTCTGATGACAAGAAACCACTATGAGGGCATCTGCTCAGCAATTGCCGGTCCAACCTTGGACTAACGCTACCCTGGCAATGGGTTCTTGTAGGGAAGGAAAGTTGTTTACAGAGAATATATGTAATCCTTTTCATTTTACCCTTAAAAATCTTTGTTTTCCTCCTTGAATATGGAGAAATATGGAGGAAAAAATCTTCGTTTGCCTCTTTGAATAAGCCCATTTGTGTTCCCCTTTGCAATGCACAGTCCTGAATAAATTGATCATTTGTATTGAATGCTTCCCATTTGTTATTTAGGTTGACAAGTTTTTTGGGTACTTGATTTATAGCCGTCCTTTATAATATTTTGTTTGTCAGTCACTTGTTGATTGCATACTTATAAAATAAATATTTTCTCCCTGCCTTTGACCGATCATTTCACTTTGCTGTGGGTCATCTAGAAGCTTTCAGTTTTAATCAACTCCTTTTCCAGTGGTTTGTGCTTTGTGTACTATTCAAGAATACCTTCTATCTTGATGTTAAAAAATACTTTCTATATTTTCTTCCAGAACATTCACTGCTGTACTTGTTACATATGGCATCATTATCCTCAGATAGTTCTGTAGGGTGAATCTTTGTGCTCTCAGTTGAGGTAAGAAAAGAAGTTCAAAGAGGTCAGTGACTTGTCGAAGATGGTAGGGTTGGTAAGGCCTGGTGTGCCCCAAGACCTGGCTTCAGAGTCATCCCATGGCATAAGCTTACTTCTCTCTCACCAGGCTAGAGCCCTTTGTTCAGTTCCCTTCTTTAGCAGGCCAACATTAAATCTCAGAGGAAAATGGGTTCAGGTGACTTAGTCAAGGTCAAAAAGAGGCAAAGTGCTCATGGCCTCTCCTACTTGGACCTTCACAGGGCTGGGATCACAGACACAGCTGGCTTCCTCTAGAATCTCAGAGCCTCATGCTTGCTGCAGGGGCAGGAGAGCTTCCTGCCCAGGTTTCAGACCCTGACAAGATGCAGTCTCCCCAGATTAGAAATGGACAGTAGGATCACTGTTTCCTCACAGCAGGGCTGTGGATGTGAACCATTCCTAAAAATTCTCTCTTTTTTCCCTTTTTTTGTCCAGAAGTGACCCTGTCTCCCAGCCTGCTGATCAAAAAGCCCCTTGCTGTTCTTCAAGACTTTCTGAGATGATTTATTTTTGCTTGGTCACCAGACACCTGGAACTATGAACTCTAGTCCTAGCTCAGTTGCTCTACTGAAAAACAGAAGTGAATTGGATGTGTCGCTTACCTTGTGGGCTGATGACTTGTGATGCAACACAAAGTCCTCAAGTGGTTAACCCTCACGGGATTGCCTTTGATCACTGAGACCTAAATCCAAATTTTCTTATGAAAGCCCAACACGAGAATACTTTTCTCAAACCACAAAAATATCTCTTTACACACACATTTTACCTCACAAAGAAAAAGTTCCCATTTGGCTTGTATGTGCTTCATCTCACCAAACTTCTACCATCAGCCTCCTGGGTCCCATTCCACAGATTAAGAAACAGAAGTTCCCGAAGGTGAGGTGACCTGACAAAAGTATTTCCCTACTAGGTGGCAGATGCATAGAAACTTGTTTATTCACCCAATATTCAATTACTGAGATCCTACTATGTGCCAAGCCCTATGCTAGGTTTTTGTTCTCAGGACCCTGCATTCTAGCAGTGGGGAGAGGTACGTATCAGGAAAAGTAAGAGCAAAGTAAGCACAGGCTATGAAAGTGCTGTGAGAAAAGCAGAGAGAGCGGAGGTCCAGGAGTGAAGAAGTCCAAGTCAGAGAGCCTAGGTGGAGTGCACTCTAGAAAAAGGCGACATTATAACTAAGACCTAAATGAGGAGGAGCTTCCTGTGGGAGCTGTGGGAACAGTAACTTTGGGAGCAAGTTTGACCACTTGGGCACCAGAGAGAAGTGCAGTACATCTGACACACATTGATGGGGGGAGTGGGTGTGTGGAGAAGTTCAGGCCAATGAGAGACACAGTGTACATGGCCCTGTGGACCGTGGAAGATTGAATGTGATTCTGAGTACAGTTGAGAAGGGTGTGGAGTGGTTTCATGTAGGGAGAAGACATCATGTGATTTAGAGTCCCCAAGGAGCATTCTGAATGCTCTGTGTGTATAGAAAGGAAACAACAAGTCCTGTTCATTAAATGGCCATAGCTTCAGTTCAGGGGCAGTGGCCTGGACTAGGGGGGGAACAGTGCCAAATGTAGGCAGATAAGGCAGAAGAGGGCCTCTTCAGGTCCCAGGATTCTTTATTAGATGTTTAATGTACAAATTACATCCTGTGACTCCTGTGACTGTTGTAAAGACTATGTCAACTTGATGGATTAGAAAGTGCCTACGGCAGAGCTTTTTATGTATGTGATTGACTTGTAGGCCAGAAAATTGAGGGCAGAACAGCCACCCTGGGTGTGGGTGGCCTAACCCATAGACTGGCAGCTTGGTCTGAATAGAAAGGAGGGAAGAAGGAAGATCGTTACAGCTTCTCCTGGAAGAGCTTCAGCCTTCACCATTATTGCTAGTCGTTGCCTCACTCCTGTCTTCACATTGCTGATCTCCATTGTAGATTCATTCCAGTCCTCAGGCCTTCATCATTGCCTTGGAAAAATGATCCACAACACAGTCTCACATGACTGTCCTGCAGTCTTAGACTGGTGGTCTTCTATCTCACATCTCAGCACTCACTGGACCCTGTCTTGCATGTGCAGGTGGCCATTTTGGACTCTTTCTCTTTCTCTTGTTGGAATTCTAAGCAATGGTTATAAAATTCCATTTTATTTATATATAATTTCTATTAGTTCTGCCTCTTTAAGAACTCTAACCAAAGCAGATATTGTTATCAGAAGTGGGGTTGTTATTGTGGCTTTACCCAAGAGTGTGGTTTAGAAACATTTGGAACTGGTTTGCAGGAGGAGTTTGGTAGGATTTAGAAATACCAGCAAGAGAATGTTTAAGATGCTTTCAACCAAGATTAATAGAAGATTCTGTTCAGAGCTCAGAAAATCAGAAACTCTAACCCAAAGAGGTTTTAAATGGGAAGAAGAACTCTATTGACAATTGATCTAGAAACTATGCACGGTATATTCTGGCAAAAAACTTTGCTGGCATTTTGACCCTGTCCTGTGACTTTGTCTGAAACTGTGATTAAAAGTGGCAAACTAATTAATTTGGCAGAGAAAATTTTGAAGCAGCTCGATGTTCAGGCTGTCATATAGGTTTTGTTTATGGCTTTTAGTTAGCTCTACCCTGAAAAGCAGGAGAAAATTGTAGATGGAAAAACTATAAAATGTTTGCAGTTTTGTCAGATAGAAAGTGAGTGTAAAGCTGTGACAATGCACAGCAGGGTTGCTGAAGAGATGAGCATTAAAAAGACGTTAACTACTCTGTACCAGGATTAGAAGAAAAGTACCTTGAGGCCATTTTAGGAATCAGTAAACCCCGTGTTTGTTTTTCCACTCAAATATATATCCCAGGGCAGGCTATAAGGCCAAAGAGGGAAATAAAAGATTTTTAGAGTTTAGCCACCTAGAGTTCTACCATCAGGCACTTGGAGGCTGCTGTATCTCTGGTGCAAAGGGGCTAGCTTACTGCTAAAGGAGCAGCAGAATTTGATGTTATCTATGTGGTGCTGGCTTCACAGGCACACAGAATGCAAGAGTTGTGTGGTCATGGAAGCTTCCATCCAGATTTCAGAAGAAGGCTTTGGAGGCCAGGCAGTGTGTTCCTGAGAGGAAAGTGCCTGAAGTAAGTGAAGGTGAAACTGAAAGTGCAGTGGAGACCCCAGAAATCTGAAGATGCCAGGAATGTTAGTCATCTGTAAAGGAAGGCCACAGATTAAGTGGAGCCAGCCCGAAAGAGAATCATGGAAGTTCAGCTAGAAACAATGCCATGGAGGTGGGACCACCCAAAGCCTTTGGAACTCACATCTATCTCTCCACAGCTTCCTCAAAGGTGCAGAACACAGAGCTACAGGATTTAACAGAGCTCTGGGATTTAACACTTGCCCCAAGCAAACCTCATACTCTAATAACCACTAATCTCTATGAAGTGGTCTACTGTGAACATTGTACAGATAGGAAATCACGCAATGTATGGCTTTTTGTATCTGGCTTCTTTCACTTAGCACACTATTTTCAATTCATACTGCGGCACGAGTCAGAACTTTATTGCTTTTTATTGCCAAATAATGCCCCATAGTATGGCTGTACTATTTTGTTTATAAATTCTTCAGTTGATGAGCAATTAAGTTGTTTCTACTTCTTGGCTGTTATGGGTAATGCTACTAGGAATATTTGGGTTGAAGTTTTTATGTGCATATATGTTTTCAATTATCTTGCATATGGCCCAAAGAGTGAATAGCTAGGTCATATGAAAATTCTATAACTGATGTTTTGAGGCACTTCCAGACCACTTTCCAAACCAGCTATGCTATTTACGTTTCCACCAGCAGTTTGTGAGTTTCAGGTTTCTCATCTTTGCCAACACTTGTTATTTTTCATCTTTTGTTGTTGTTGTTAGCCATTCTAAGCTGCAAAATGATATCTCTTTGTGAATTTTATTTTTGTTCTCTAAGGACTAGTCATGTGGAGCATTTTTCATCTTTGGAGAAATGTCTATTCAAGTTAAATTTCAGTTGTGCTATTTGTCTTTATGGTCACGTTCTATTAGTTCTTTATATATTCTACATATAAGTCCCTTACCAAATACATGACTTGAAAATGTCTTCTCCCATTCTTTGGTTTGTCATTTCACTTGTCCTTAAAACACAAGCCTTTATAATTTTTATGAAGTTTCAATTATTTATTTTGCTTTTGTTGCTTGTGCTTTTAGTTTCATTTGTAAGAAATCATTGCTTAATCCAAGATAACCAAGATTTACCCCTATTTTCAAAAGAGTTTTGTAGTTTTAGCACTTATGTTTCAATATTTGATGGGTTTTGAGCAAAGTTTTACATATAGCATGAGATGAGGGTTCAACTCAAATCTGTAAAGAATGAAGTTTTCTTGGCATAATTTGTTGAAAAGATTATTCTTACTCTATCTTTTTGTGTTTTTGAGAGGACTTGGTAAGCAAGAGTGGAAAATGATGCAGGATGGAGGCTTTCCTAGCTAATCCATGTTACGGCTCTGTATGCAGCCATGGGCCCTCCCTGTCTTCCTCAGTTTCTGGCCAGTCACAGTTGACTAGATATATGAGCTCAGAATTCAATAGAAAGTCCCTCGGGCATGGGGCTACTGCTGAGGACATGGAGGATGGGAAACAGTGATCTGCTGACATAGATTAACCAGGAAATAGATTAATGGACACTTTCTTTTAAGACCACATCTAACTGCAATATGAAAAATAATTACAGTTTTTGAGGATGCAAATGTTCCAGTCTATGTCCCACCCTCAAAAATAGCTCTTCACTCCCAGAGCTGCTTGTGTCCCTTCACCACATCTAGAATCCACTGTGCGGTGGAAGCTGGGACTTCAGAATGATCACAAGGGAGGAAAGTGATCCCCAGGGTTTCTAGGATCAAAGGTATCCTAGAAGAGAGAGCTTGAGGGGAGGCCTTAAATTGGACAAAGCTCTCCTTGCCAGAAGAATGCAGGGGCAGAGAGAAGAAGGTGGGGGATGTCAAAGGAGAAGGAGAGAAACTTCTTTTATTGACTTGACCAGTCTGAGATTCTTGTTTTCTCTTCTTAAAACAAACCATACCCACCAGAATATTTTTGCCTGCAAGTAACAGAATACCCAACAATTTGGCTTAAACATTGGGCTTATTACTTGCTCTCTTGAAAAGACATCTGGAGACCAGCAGCATAAAAATAAAAACTACATGATTTAGACTTAACAGTGTTTAATTGGGCAAAGAATAATTCACAAATTGGACAACCCCAAGAACCAGAATAGACTCAGAAAGACTCCACAGCTGCCAGTGGACAGATGACATTTTTAAAGGGGAATGAGAAACTGTATAGAAAATGCAAGTGAAGTGCAGACAGGTTGTTTGGTAAAGCTCTGTGTTTGCCTTAATACAATCTGGATTGCACATTGGCCATTTGTGATTGACTCAAGTTCTGCTGCTGGATTGAAATTCAGCTATTTGTTCCAAAGGCAAACTCCTAAATTAGGTTTTCAGTTTGCTTATGTACTAGGTTAGTTTGCAGCTCACTATGGAAAGATTGGGAATGAGTATATGGGGCCCCTGTGTGGCCAAACTTAGTTTAATTTAAAAGCATTTCCCTCTTGGTCTTGTTAAAACTCCCTGGTACACTCTCTAAGAATCTCTTCTCATGATTATAAGAATACAGTCACAGATCTCTATATTAATGGGAGGGAAAACAGGCTACTGACCAGAAAATAAGCAAACCTTTTCCCTTGTTTGTTGCTTTCGCAAAAAGATTACAACAAATGTATCTTTTCAGTGTGTCTACCTGCCCAGAACCTTCAAAGCCCTAGGATCAATTCCCTAGGATCTTAAACCTTCTCCCACATTTATGAACAGATAGGCTGACCCAGATCATCTTGCATTTTTTTCCCTGTTTTTCCCTTCCGCCGTCCCTGTCTGGCTTGGTCTTCTCCCTGGCATTTTGGAGAATCTTGAGAAACTACAAAGCTGTGACTCAGGTCCGTCAGAGGTTTCACTCCAACCTTCTTTTCTGGGTACTTGACCACCTGGTTTTGTCAATTATGTTTTCTGTGCTGTTTTTCTTTTGATTTCCTAGTTACTCCGTATGTCTCTGTAACAAGAATTAGGAAAATTAAGAAACTGCATTGCCTGCTGACTGTGGTGGTATGTGCTTGTAGTTTGAGCACCCAGGGAGGCCAAAGCAGGTGGATCGAGAGCCTGTCTCAAAATTAAAGAATAAAAACTGGGCTGGGGATGTAGCACACACCTGTGAAAAAAACGAGAGAAAAAGAAAAGTTGAGAAAGAGAGAGAGCGAAGGAAAGAAGCATTACCATCTCGACCCATATTTGGCTTTGTCCTTAAAGACAGGCCAGTGCTGTCCTTGGTGACAGGGTCACCACCAGGAGGTGGCCTCACTCACAGACTTACATGTTTCATCCACCTGATGGTCGGAGGCCACACTGAGGTCTATAAGTTCTCTACTTTCTGTGTGTATTTGCAGCACTCAGCTCTAGCCCCGTGTGTGTCTCAGAATCTATCTGCTTCTATTTTTTGCTTTATCAATTTAAGAACTTCCTACACTTTTTTGCTTCTCCGTCCTTTTCTTTCTTCCTACTCTTCTCTTTTCCTCTGTAAAAAAAGAAATAATACAAACAAACCAGGGACTTTGAAAAAATAAAAAGATGTAGGAAGACCCCAATCAGTGCATTGCCACATCTCCAACTGGTCATGACGCTGAAACTGAAGTACATTTTCAAGTATTTGGGTTTTTCTGCGAGCATTTATTGAATAGCTTTACCGTTTGTTTTGTTTTTAGAGTAGATGTGCATTCAGAATGCTTTAAAATTTGACTTTGAAGAAATCCATCTTCCCCCCAGTGGGAGTGAGAAGAAAAGGAAAAGGAAGTCAGGAATTGAGGGGCTTTTTTATTTCCCCTTCAGCTGCTGCCCTTCTCAGGATAAGAAAAAGAGGAAGCGAGGCTTTCTGTCCACAGTTTGAATTAACCCCTTTTATCATCATGGCTTCTTTTTCTTTCCTGCTGAATTGATATCTCCCTGTGCCACATTTTGTAGCCTTTTAAAGAACTGCCAGAAATGATTAGAAAGGAGAACAAAAGGATCGGGGACTCTGAAAGGTAAAGACTCCACACGTTTGAATCCAATCACCTCTTTTATTATGCAAATTCTCCCCCTTTGAGTCTGCCTCCCAATGTATGATTAAATGGAAACGCTCTTAGGATAAGTGGAGCACAGATGCAGAAATAAAGGTCCCACATTTCTCAAGTCCCTTTTCCTCGGGAGCCAAATGACTCCCCTCCCTGAAACCTCAGTTATCGTTTTTATCAACATGGTCCATATTCCTTGAGAATTTATTTTTTAATGATTGTTTGTGTTCTAAGGGCTAAAAACAGAAAACAGAATTGAAATTCTCTGGTTCCCTAACACTGACTCCATCGTTCAAGTTCAGACTGAGGGATGTTTCCTGCCTGATAAAGGAAATAATGGCTCACATTTTTGCAGAGTGCTTCCTGTGTGCCAGGCATGGTGCCAAACTCCATCCCTGCATTATGCTGGTTGCCCCTCCCAACAGCTGTCCTAGGTAAGCGCTTGCTCTGATTATCTAATTTTGCAGATGAAAAACACAACGCTTGCCCGGGTAAAGTCACTTATCTAGTGCCAGCATCAGGATTTAAGCCAAGGGTTCAAAAAGTTGGAGCCACACTATATAACATGTTCAGAATCCCATGATCCCATGGGTTTAGGATGTGGATCCAGCCTCCTTTAAAAAAAAACCTAAATATGTAATTGAATACACAAGGCCTTGGATGTGATGCCTGGACCTAAAGAAAAAAAATGACACACAAAACTTGAATATAGTCAAACTGTACAATGTGATTATTTGATATCGTCATCAAAGTAGTTAGCATCCATTACCACCCATGATGATATTAGATCCCTAGCACTTGCCCCTCCTCTTACTATTTTGAGACAGGGTCTAACTCTGTAGCCCAGGCGATCCCTGGACTCACAGCAATCCTCTTATTTTAGCCTCCTGAGTGCTACCACACTTGGTTTATGTGGTGCTGGAGAATCACACATGGGTACTTAGCGCTTGAGTTAGCACTTGTGGGGCAAGTGCTTTAACTGCTGAGCCATTCCTCCAGCCCTGGTCCATGTGCTCTGTGGGCAGTGTCTCCTTTTTTCTCCCTCTGCCACCTTTGGCAATCTCTGTTCTACCTCTCGGCCTCTGTGAGTGGCTGTTTTAGATTCCACGTGTAAATGAGTTCATACAGTATTTGTCTTGTTCTGTCAAGCCTGACTTTGGTGTCATTCTGTATCCTGAGCTCCCAGAAACAGCCAAACCCAAGAAAGAGCACAGTGTGCCTCTTTCTTGAGAGCCTGAACTCTATTTTCGTTGAGTGTATGATTTAATTCTGCCTAATAAAAACTTTCTATGTCTCTTGCTGATGTGTCCTGAAACTCTGCTATGATAAAATTCAAGAGCCTACTTGGCAGGCTCAGTAGAGCTCACCGTATCCTCTGTAGGGAAACTCCTCAGACCCCATCCAATCTTTATTTTCAGTTTAATTATTGACTCAATAGCACAAGAGACCCCAGCTGGTGACATCTTTGGCCAGTCAGCAAGAATGTAAACTGAGGCACTGACTTTGGCTCCACGATGAGAGAAATCATGTTAAAGGTCAAGAGGGGTCTTTATAAATTTCCCTGTACGAAGATGAGCATCTCAGTGTCTACTGCTTGCATTTCCTTTAAATGAGAAAAGGAGGTCTTCTTAGCTGAGGAAACATCACTGTACCCATCTACGGAACTCAAAGAATAATGAATATCATGAATCTTACATGCTATCACGAGCTACTCATTCATTTCACAGATGACAAGGCATTTATTCTTGAAGATGTTCAAGTTTAATGGGAGAAGAGCTGCTGGCTCAGTACATCTAAGGTAGAGATTAACTGTGCCTCCGTTTTCTGGCTGTTTGCTTTGGGAGTGGCAGAGTAGTGGGTACAATATAGTGAGGAAGGTAGGTACTTGCCCTCAGGTAGCTCACAGTCTTCTGAGGAAAAAAGAATATGTTAAAGATACGTTGCTACCGCAGGAGCAGAAGTGAGCAATGCCCTCACAGTACAAAAGTGCTAGAGTATCAGAGGGAACAATGTGTTTTTAAAAAAGTGACCACTCCTTTGTCCAGAGGTTGGGGAAGGTGCCAATGGGTTGCTATTTGTCAGGGATAAGATGTTGAATGCAGGTGGGTTCAGATTGCTACAGGTCTGAAAGCCTCTGCCTTGTTATCTGCACTTGGTTCATTGGATAAGGGAGATCCGTATATTTTTTTAAGTAGACAAATGATGCCAGAAAGAGGTTTCTGAGTCAGAAGTAAGAGCGAGTTAAGTCAGAGCCTAAATAAAATTTACTTTTTTTTCCCTATTGTTTTGGGGACAGGAGGGAAGGAGAGGGAGAATTAGCACAATGTGCTCAAAAGAAAATGAATGAATGAATGAATGAATGAATGAATGAATGATGTAAATCTAAGAACCATGTGAAAAGGTCCAGCAGAGTGAGTCTGTGGTTTGGAATCAGACGTCCAGGATCTAGGCTCCGTCATGCCAGGGACTTGTGGTGCAGCCTCTCTGGGTCCAGCTCTGTTCCTCCACCAAATGGCATTAGAAACAGCAAAACAGCTTCCTCTCAAGGTTGTGAGAACAAAATAAATAACTTGCACGCCAGCTCTTTATTGACTCCATAGCACATTAGCAAGTCAATCTGCATTCACCACAGTGCTCATTCAAAATGTGCAAACTGTTACTTGAGCTTCCCTGAGAACGGAAAGGAAATCCTCCTTGGAGAAGGCCAATGAAGTAAAGTCATTCTGCTGGCCATCCTGGGATCGAACTTACTGTGTCTGGCTCTGTTGCTGTTACTGACTCTCTTACATCAAATCTTTATTTTCAATTTAATTTGAAGGAGGTGGAGACATTGGACTCCAGAGTCTTATTTTGTGTATTCGAATCCCATTTCTGTTTCTTAGTCTCTACACTCTTGGGAAAGATGCTTAATTTATCTATGTCTAGTCTTGTTGCCTGTAAAGTGGGATATTAATAACCCAGTTCGAGCTGTGTGAAGACTGTGTGCTCAGCACAGCCCATGGTGTGTGGAAGTCCTCAGTAACTGGTAGATTCTCTTCCTTCCTTCGACCAATGGAGTCTATTCAGAAATTAATTAAAATCAGAGCGTCTTAGGACAAATTGGATTGTCAGAGTCTGTTATACATAAAAAGTGGGTAGTACAAGGTAAACATTGATACTCCCTGTTGTATATATTTGTTATTACAGGAATAACAGTACTAAATGCAGAAAGAAGTATGAAGGTCTTCTTCATGTCCTGTTGGCTCTCTGGAGTTAGCCAGCCAGCTAATGAGTCTGTCCATAAGCGGCTGAGTCTCTCTGCTGTGCCGAGGGCTCCTTTCCTTATATAGGTCTTCCAGATGTACCAAAGAGCTGCCCCGTCTCCCAAGGGAACTCTGCAGATGGAAATACCTGTGGATACCTGCTCCAGATTCTGAGCCTTTCTCAGTACCTTCTCCATGACTGTTCAGGAGGCCTGCGCCTATTGCATAAGCAGGAAACCCTCAGGACAGCATTTTTAAATTGGCTTTTCTTCTCTGATCTTTCCACTGTGCTTGCTGGGCTGACTTCACAGTGAACCATGAACCTGAGTCCTGCTCGTTGAGGAACCCAAAGGAAAATGGTACTTAAGATACATTAGACACTCCGCACTAGGTGTTGTCCTGACCTGAGCATTTTATAAGCAGCATTTATATGTGTGTATGGTCTTCATAAAAACCTTATGAGCAAAGCATTATTTTTCCCGCATTGTAGATGGAAAAAAATCAAGGCTTAAATAGGTAATTTGCCCAAATTCACAGAGTTATTTTGGTTATTTTTCAGGACAGAATACCTGGATCAGAAGTCAGGTTTGTTCTGCTTGACTCTGTGCTGATAGGTATATTTTATTAATTTGATACAAGAATCTTTTAGACAGGGGAGAAATTGATGACCATCTTCTAGGTATGGGGATGAACTGGAGCATATCTAGATCAAAAAGATCTGTAAGACAAGAGTCCATGGTCATGAGTATGAGTGGAGTTGGAATTCTGAGCAATAGAAGAATTTGTAGGAGTCTCCCCTGGGGGATCCTGGGAGACATTATTCTTATGTTCTACTGATATAACTTAAAGCATAAAAAGGTAGTATCAACAGAATACAAGTTAGCTTGCTTCACTAGAGGTTAAGTGTTTTGCCCAAGACTGTACAGATTGTGAGACACACCTGCATACATGACTTGTATACAGAAACTTGGTAAATGCTTGGGAGGCTGTCTTGAAGTCACCAATGTAAGAACACTAGTCCACCCTTTAGGAAGGTGAAGGTCACATGGTGCAGCATTGAGGTGCCCTACCGTGCAGTCCACACCAACTCAAAAACATGTGGCTCAGGCTACCTTGGACTACAAGCCACTACTTGATTGAGCCTTGGAGAAATAGCAGTGGCCTGACCCAGCCAATCTGCAGAATCATGGGTTAGTAGCAGGTGCTTGTGGTTCATTACACAGCAATAGATAGATGTTACACACACACACACACACACACACACACACACACACACACACACACACACACACACATTTGCCAAGGAGAAAAGAGGAGTCTGTGAAACCTTACGATTCAATGTAAACTAGGACTCAAAGTACTGCGCAATTTGCAAGGCTGCCCATCTTGCATTTATAAGCAACCAGAGGGTCAGAACTGCAGAGCAGAGTTGGCTGCTCTCCTCCACCCCTCTAATCTCAAACCTTGCCTCTTGGCCTTTGGGAATGAGACATATGGCCGTCGCTAGCCAGATGTGTAGCAGCAGCTCCCAAAGTGACAGAAGACTGAAGAAATCCTGAAGTTGTCACATGGAAAGACTTGCTTAAGAGCCATGCTCATCGGTGGGGATCCAGCTTGACATTACTACACCCACTTTGGTTGCAATGACCATTTTCTTTGAGCACCCTAAACCTTCTAGGGAAAACAAAGTCCTAAGAGAGCTGAGCACTGATACCTGACCTGTTTCCTAACTGACACTGGATATGTGATAATAGTTTTGGGAAAGACGAAATACACGCCGGTTACCTTTGTCTAGCTTAACATGTAGATCCTTTGACTTGAGTCAGGGATCAACCTGTTTTGCTGCTGTACAAGACACATTTCTGTCCATAAATCCCTAGGAAATTGTACTTTGAACAATCCTGGGTCTGTCTGCCACTTTTTTCACTCACAGGACTCCTCCTACCTTTGGAAGTCAATTCTCATACGCCTTGATGGGGTTTTACCAATCGTTGTCTCTCCTTTCTGTGTGTTGATGGTGGGGGAGGGAGGAAGTTAGGGAGGAGAGGCAGTAGTGAGGGAGTAATTTGCTTTCAGGTGCACAAAAACTTATGCTTTAGAAGTCAGCCAAAATTTGTTTGTGTGTGCTGTTTTTGTTGTTAATTAAATAGCTAATTTATTCACTGCTTACTAAGGAACACTGAATTGCCAGACATACTAGAAATTTTATCCAAGGAAGGAGATGTCTACTTTGACTCAAACGTGAACCGGAAAGGAAACCAAGATTCTTTTTTACGGAGTTCTAGATGATTCTTAGAATTACCTGGATCAGGATCCTAAAGTAATAATTTATGAAACACACATTAAAACATTTCAACAGAAAGATGCTATGGAAATTGCTCTAATTACCACTACTGTTCAAAATACTTAGAAAAAGGTATAAAACAGAAATAAAAATCACTTGGTAATTTCACTGTCACTATTAATATTTTGCGGTTCTTCTTGGTTTCACTCTGACTCCAAAAGGAGCCATTTTTTAACAGAGTTTTGAAGAACGTGTAGGAATTTTCCATATGATTCAAGGATGGAAAGGCCTTCCAGATAGAGGATAAGGCAGACACAAGCCTAGAAGTGTGGATGAGCCTACGTGTGGCGGGAGAAGCCAATGGGAAAGAGACTAGAGGTACAGGGTAAAAAGACTGACTTGGGCAGTTTGGCTGGATGGGGCCAGCAAAGGCTCCGGTGTTCTACTAAGGAGTTAGGAGTTTTGGCCTGGAAGTGTTAGGCTGAGATCAAAAGGCTTCAGAAGCAAACATGGCTTCTCAGGTAGTGAGGAAGTAGACTGCCAGGAAGAAGCCTAGGAGCAGGAGCCAGTGAAGTTTCTGGTGTAAGGGGAGAGAGGGGTCTCATGAAAGGGAAGTCTAAGGGCGGGAACAGCAGAGCCTCTGATGCTCAACCTTACAGGATGAGAAAGCACACACAGGAAGGGATACGTTTGCAGTTTCAGTTCTCACAGTGCTCCCATGGAGGGAAAAGTGCGGGGGAAGCGGGCTCCTTTGCTAGAGTGAAAGCTGCCACTGCAGTTTCAGGCCAATTCATTAAGTCACTGTGTGGCTCGGCGCAGGGGGTCCTGCTGCCCTCGGCCTCATTTTCATTGCACGAAAATGATAATATAATCTGCCTCAATATTGGGAAGGCTAAATGAGATAAATAATATAATATTCTTATAATACCTAGCACATCAAAATAAGTGCTAAATATAATTATCTATTGTCATCAAAATTGTAAATGCTCACTGACTATAACCTAGCTAGCACATCTTACTTCTGGGACCCTTTTTTATAGAACCAACACTCAAGAACATAAAGCTCTGCACAAGGATATGTACAATAGCATTTTTTTGTAGCAATAAAAACATGGAAGAACAAAACATTTATCAATAGAATAAAAAATAGGAATTAATAGTTTGACATTCTATTAAGCTCATAAAAATGAAAAAATTTATTTACCCATATATTGCCTTAAAAAATTTATGGAATATGTGTAAAGGGTGAAAATAAGAAATGAGTATCATATGTATAATAGGATTTTATTTTTACAGGCAAATCTGAACCCAAATTATTTTTGAAGATAAGCATATATTTTCACAGGTCCATGTGGTCAGGGTGACACACATCAAACCACTGGTGTTGGATGCTGGGATGAGGATGGGGAGGGGGAAGCCATCGTTTTATACACTTCTGTGTTACTTTAATTTCTTATTACGGCATGTATTATTTTTGCAAAAATATAGAATTTTTAGGCCAGAGAGGGTGAGGCATGAAGGAAGGTTGGGAGAGAAAGAGGAGATCCGGCAGAGCCAGGCCCACCGCAACAAGATGTGAATGGACGGGGTAGCACCTGCATCCTTGCAGGTGCAAACTCCATTCATACCGGAATCTTTTCAAAGCCACTTTCTGCAGTAGAGAATGAGCTGCAGACTTGGGGACATCTGCTACTTGCACTCAGCGCCATTCATGTCTCACCCGGCCAACCCCAAGGGAGCCCGGTTGTGTCACAGAAGCTGGCTCCGTCCATCCCTTGAGGGGCGTAGGTCTGGGAAGGATGACATGCTGACAGGAGCTGGAGCATTGCTCAGACAGGAGGGCGAGCACACTGGCTCAGTTCTGCACTCCCCGTACAGCTGATTGGGCCCGGGCAAATTATTTAGGTGTCCTATGTTGTAATTACATCTGTGAAGTGAGAATAGCTAATTATTTCCCAGGATTGTGGTGAGATTAGATGGAGTGTTATCTCAGGCAAAACATTGCTCAGTGAATGTTAACCTTCATTCATTTGGTGAATGTTGAGTGGATTTAAATGAGATAATACTTAATGCTCTTAGCTCACTACTGAATATTCATATCACTATGGTGCCAGCCATCCCAGAGTTATTACAACGTTTCAAAACATCTTTCTTTTTCTGTAGAGTAAAACTACTCAACCCTGGCTGTACCTTCAAACAGGCCTGGGGAGCTTAAGATGCCTGTTCCTGGACCACCTCACCACCTCAGGAATTGTGGTACAGTTGGATTGGGTGGGGCCCTAGATGAGGCATTTTGAGTCGCTCGCTCTTCAGGTGATTGTGGAGTGAAGATGCAGAAAAGAAACCTTGCTGCACACCACAATGGGATGTCCTCTTGGTGCTCAGCAGAATTTTAATCATTTTTCCATTGCCACTGCTCTCCACAGCTTCTCCTTCTCCCTTGGGCTAGCCTCCTCTTCTGCCTCTCTCCCCTTTTTACTCTTCCTAGGGCGAGGCTTTGCTTAGCAGCAGAATATTGCTCTGTTGGTTCCCGTGCCCAGATTTTGCTTTACCAAGGAATGTTAGGAAGCCGAGCTTTCCCAGGGAAGCAGGAAACGGGCCCACCTTTTCTGGTTACATCCTCTTCCTCCTCATCAGATCTTCATCACTGGGTTACCGTATTTGACAAGCTCCAGACTTTCCTGCATGTGTCCTCGCCTGTGTGGAGAAGTCCCACAGGGCCTCAAGTCTTCTTCCCAGACACTGTTCTACTCCAGAAACAGATTTCCAGGATTCTCCCTCCCATTCTGGACCAAAATGATTTGGATTTTGCATCACTTGGGCTCTTTCCTATTTCAATACGTTGGTGTATTCCTATTTTTGGTTTATTAAAATTTTTTTTCTCTCCTATTACCATCTTTCCCAGAGATGTTATTTTTGTAGTTGGAATAAAATACATTTTTATTTCCAGAATAAAATACATTTTTATTTCCAGAATAAAATACATTTTATTATGAACAGAAATAAGAAGGCAAAACTTATTCTTGATTGCAATCAAACATGATGAAATCAATCCTCTGGGCCCTGGGAACCTAGCTGGGGTGATTCTCCTGGCTCATAAATTTTGCCAAGTTGCCGCTGTGGCCATATTGCAAGTGGCCTACTTGTCTTTTCCATTTGAGCATTGTTACAGAGGGAAAAGGAGGCAAGAGAAAAAAGTTATAAGAATTGGCAGTAACTTAGGGTTCACCTCTTAGCACTTACTGTTTTTAATCTTTACAGGACTGCAAATTGGATATTGTTGTTCCCACTTTAAAGATGCGGAAATTGAGGCTCAGAGAGAGAAATCGGCTTGTCCCATATCATAAAAATAGTGTCAGAGCAAAGATTAACTTCTGTTCCTCCCCTGCACAAAACCCTTCGGAGTGAGGCAGCTTTGGGTATGGGCCCAAGCTGCTTCTGTGGGCACTGCAAGGCCTCGTGGCCTGACAACCTGGCAGCACCTACCACTAGGTGCCTTTTCTCTGGTCTCCGAGTCCTTGAATGCATTGTTCTCTTTGCCCAGAACATCCAATCCCTGTTCTCTTTTGCCTGTTTTCTGCTTCCCAGGAGGAAGTCCTACTCATCCCAAGGCGTAAGCTAAGGTAGCATATCCCAAAGCCCTCCCCAGTCCTCATCCCTTCCCTCTTCCCCAACAGGATCTAGGGCTTATATTCTGTATTCCTGCAGCGCCTGTTGCCACTGAGCTTTGTCACTGATGATGAGTTAGGCCAAGGATGGGCTCTGACCCCACCCCTCCATCAAAATGCTCTGTACCACGTTCCCCAAGGAATTGGATACGGAAAGGATGAGTCTATACCCGCCGTGGACGCCAGCCTGGGCATCCTTCCAGCTGGCTGCAGCCGGAAAGATCCTGTCTTTTTTCTAGCTTCCTAAATCCTTTTCCCGGCTTCTGGGAAATTCAGGGATCCTTGCTCACCGGTTGCCCTGAGCCACCTGCCGGCGGCTCCGAGGAAGCGCCCCGCTCTAGTCGCGCTATCTCGCAGGCGATGCTGCACCCTGGCGTCCTCTCCCAGCACTGCAGCTCTCTCGGCCGAGGGCAGAAACCACAGCGCCTGCTCGAGGCCTGACAAGGATCCTTGCTAAATTGTTTCCAACATTGCCTGGGGAGCAGCTGGAATCTAGAGGAGTCGCTATTGGCTGGCTCAGGATCCCCAAAGCTTCTGAGTTGGGGAACTGAGGGTAGGTCCACGACTGGCCCCATCCAAGCCGGAGGTGGGGTGATTGCCCATGCCTCTGGGGGGACTTCGGGCCTGTTTCCTGCCTCAGGTGGTCATGTCCTCTTTCTGAAACCCGAACTCGATGGTTTCCTGATTGTAAAATGAATACAAGTTCATCCTAGAAGATTTAAGAACCAGCAAACTGAAAAGATTTAAAGATTACCTGTAAGCCCAACTACTAATCATTTTGAGGCATTTCCTTCTAAGATCTGTCTTTTATATATGTCCATGTATTTATTATAAAATAATTATGTATATTTATCATAATGGCCACAGAGTTATTTTTTTTTACTAGCAGTTAATATGTTTTGAGTTTAGAAGAAATAAAATCTGGAAAATTAGAAAATAAAGAAAAACATTAAAAATCCCTGCCAATCTTACCATCTTAGGGTAGCATTTCTTCCCAATTTGGTTTAAATTTATGACAAGCAACTGTAATATTTCCATATACATATCTATTATGCAAGTATCCAAATAAGTATTTCTAAAAATCCCAAAGGAAAAAGTTTATATTTTAGTTCGCTACATAGTAATATACACTTTTTTCTGCCCAGAAATTTCTCACCATCTTCTCAAGCATCTTCCAGGCTCTCTTCCTCCACACTCGCCAATGCACGTGGTTCATACAACTCTCAAGGGAACAGCCCTGGCCTTCTAAGAACACACGTGCGCATTTCTGTGGGATGGCTCCTTAGAGTGAACTTGCTTAAAAGTACACATGTGCTTTTACAAGTTTTGTTGGATATTGCCAAACTCTTGCAGAGAGGTTGTCACAATTTTCATTCTGGTAGTTCTGAGAGAGCCTAACTCTCAGAAGGATTACCGGCAACTTGCCCACCACTTGGCCCCTGGAGCAGCCATCTTCATTCTACCTGAGACACGCTGACTGAGCACTGTGCTCTGTTCCGGGTTAAGTGCTGAGCTGCAGTTTCATTAACACTCACTGAATCCTCCCCAGCACCCAGAAGGGACTTCCATGGCCTTCATTTTACAGGAGAGAAAGCCGAGGGTTAGAGTTTAGCTTGCCTCAGTGCAAGGCTCTGAGAGGAATTCGAGTCTGGGAAACTCAACTCGGGAACATATTCTCCCCTCTGGCGGCTCAGGCTTGGGTGTCCTTCAGAGTTTCTCTGAGGCTGTGCAAAATTTAGGTAGGCTTTATTTCCAGAGGTTGATTCCACCGTAGTGTGGCAAGGGCCCGAGCACGGCCGGTTCTGAGTTCTCAGGGATGCTGGTGCTGCAGTTCAGGGACCTCGCTTTGAGAACCACTGATCTACAGCTTCACATGGGATCCTATCCAGAAATGAGCTTGCTCACCCACTTCTGACCTTGATTGGGTGCTCATTGGAACTCAGCGTGTGTTATAAATTGTGTGTGTGAAAAGAACCTTTCTCTCATGGTCTTTTGAATGATTTTAAAAAGGCTCATGGCAAGTGATATGACTTCAAGACAGTTTCCCCACTCTCCTTAAGGGAAGTGGTACTCAGAGAACTCCATGAGGGCATTAAAATAACCTAAGTAAACAACACTTGGCAGATTTTAAGTGCTGTAGCGAAGCTTCTCATCGCTACAACTGTTCCAATTGATGGAGCAGCAGTGATGTGCAGTGGACAGCACCAGGAGGGAGGGAGTGTGTGACTCAGCTGCTGTGTTGTTAGACTTCTCATTCCAACTTCTCTGAGCATCGGTTTCTTCTCTTTAGAAATGGGGACATTACAGTTTTCTTGAGGATTAAACCGGTCCCTTGTGTGTCGCCCTTGTTCTCTTCTGCTCCAAAAGCTTGGAGGCAGTGGTGTCGTCCCTGGAGAAAGGGCTGGCTACATCTTGGCAGCTCATGGTCTTGTCTTCCCTAGAGTCCTAGGGATAATGTTCCTTTCTAGCTGGTTCCAGAAATCTCACATTCCCTTTGCTTTCCACATCCTGGTAGCTTCTCTGTGATAAGGAAAGGATTTTTTTATTTTTTATTTTTTTTGCTCCACTTGGATAGGCCTTGAAAATATGCAGATTCCTAGGAAGAGCTCAGGCTGAACCCAGTAACCATATGAACTCTTAGCCGCTAGCTGTTATTTTGGGTGCTAGATTCAAGGAAAAACCAATCCTTGTCCTAGGCTGACCAAACTTGTTGAGAGTTTGTCTTCAGATATGTCAACCTTCGATCTCCAGTGCTTTCTTGGAATCTGGTGAGGTGGTGCTGTGACAGTTTTGCTGTGGGTACTTGACTGGCTTGGGGGCTTCCCAAGGGATTAGTGGAGCAAGTTCTAGGTGTGTCTGGGCGGGTCATGGCAGTGTGCCCTTGATGCCATATTTGGTCCTTTGCCCCTTCCTTTTGGCACTGTTCCCTTTCTCCGACTCCCAGCTACCATGAACGACGCAGCTTTGGTGTACCGTATGAACGACGCAGCTTTGGTGTACCATGCCCTTCACCACAGTGCTCTGCCTTGCAGCCAGCCGACCATGGACTGAACTCCCTTAGAACACTGCCAAATTGACCTTATCCTTTAGGTTGTGTTTGGCATTGTTTCAAGAACGGAAACACAAGCTAAATAATACATGAGGGTAAATATGGAGATGTACATAAAATCACAACTTGACCTCAAATTGACCCAAAGAAATTCACTGATCTCTGGGAATGACAGCATGTGGCTTTTGTCAGCACCTCTCAAGCTGTGATCTGTACAGGGAACAGCTGGGGCTCTTCTTAGTTGAGGCTCTGGTCTAGAGGATTGGAGGCTGGATTAATAGTTGGCATTCCTAACTAGTATGTGGTCCACAAATCATGTTTTATCTAGAGCTTAAGTCATCCCCAGCTGGATATAACTATTTTAATTCAGCTTCCAGTAAGATTTTGAATACACAAAGGAAAACCCAAGCATATTAGCATCTTTTAATTGTCTACATTTTTAGGCAGAGTGATAGCCTTGGCTGGCAGCCTGGGACCCAGTAGAGTTTGCAAGTGCCCAGGAAAACTTTGAGCACGCGCATGCACATCACAACCGGAAGCCTTGCCTCTCTCCTTTCTCCTACCTGTAATTCACTTAGGCAAAACTGTAACTGCTAGACATTCTTAAAAAATGCATTCAGGCATTTCCTTTTGACCATTTTAACCTGTCATTTTTTAGTTAAGTTGTGACTCATCGCTGAGGAAGTTGCCAGGGTCCTGAAAATCTCAACATTAATGATGATATTCTAGCCTTCCGAGTGTGCATTCAGGGTGTCTAAAGCAAGCAGACAGCAGGAAGCTATTCACTGAATGTTTACCAGGGCAGACTATGCTAGCTGCCACGCAGAGTGACCTTTAATGTTTACAAAAACTCTTCAACACTCCACACAATAGATTCAATTAGTTTTTCAAATAATTAAAAGAAGAGTATGCACATGTATGCACACCCC